>VZTQ01002481.1:25793-58381 GCA_013400755.1 Pelecanoides urinatrix
GGGATGGGATGGGATGGGATGGGATGGAAAGAGGGAGACTGCAGGCATGGGATGGGAAAGGGGAGGCTGCAGGGGTGGGAATGGACTCAGGAATGCCACAAGCTGTTTGGGATTTAACAACAAATCCTCACGTCATGCTGCTCCTTTGAACACACAAAAGCCAAAGCTGAAAAATCGGCTCCCTGCCTTCGGGGCCTCGAGCAAGGTGCTGAACCTCCTCTGCCACAGGGGGACAAACGGGGTTCCTGGAGGAGCTGAGAGCCCGGCCGGGGCGGCCCGGGGAGCGGGGAAGGGGGTTCGGCTGAGCCAGGGCCACCCTGGCCGCGCTGGGGACACGGAGCCGCTGCGAGCGCTGCTGCCCGCAGGGAGCGGGGTCAAACCCCAGGAGGGGCTGGAGCACTGCCCGCGGGTAACCGAGCCTGCACCCGCCACCACGACCTTGCTGCCCGGCTTGGCAAACCCGGCCCGGAGAATGAAATTAGAAGCAATTAAAAATTAAGCTTGGCTCAGGCTCAGATCAAACTTTCTACCAATTTTAGCTGCTTGTTGCTTTGGAAACAGCATGCACTGGAGTTCAACCAGTGATGCAACACGGCGAAGGGGTTTCTGCCGGCGCAGGGCTCTTTGGGCCAGGAATAGACATGAGGGTGGCCGGTGGCCAGAGTGGGACGAGCCCGCGTTGGAACCAAAGTACACGCTTAGAGCAGAAAGCAATGGGCAGGTCCTGAAGTACTTAACCTCTCATTTGAAAACTGGCAGCTTTGTTTTCTGCTTCTTAATTAATTCTTGCTCAATTAATTCTTTTCCTCTTCCAGAGGAAAAAAAGGAGCTTTGGCGGCCAAGGAGAAAAACAAGACACAGCTTACATCTTCCAGCAAAGACCCCCAAGACCCACCAGCTAAGGAGGGACGTCTGGAGTCCCCGCAGAGCCGCCGTGACGCAACGCAGGGGCGGGCCGGGGGCCGGTGCGGCGGTCCGGGTTTGCTGGCCAGGGTGACACCCCAGCAGCACCCAGAGAGCTTCCACGGCCTTTTTGGCCCATCTCGGACGCTGACTCACGGGCGGCACAGCTCGATGCAGAGCAAACAGGCCCGAGGTTGGGAGCAAGGACAGCAGAGGGCAACGATGCTGAGCCACGGCACCACCCGCCCCTCGCCTCCCCCAGTGGCAACAGGCCCCTCAGCAGCACCCACGGGTGCTCACCACGACAGTGAGCCTGTCGCTGCCTTTGCCGCGCCTCAGCAAAGAAGAAAACCTCCCCCCTAAAGGCATTTCCCAGCTGAGGGGTGTTTGCACCCCAGGACGGGACCGGGCGATGCTGCAGGGGCTCTGCCACCATCCTGCAAACTGGCCCTGACCGATCTCGGGACAATCCGGTCCCCTCTGGCAGACGCAGAGAGACCCTGTCCCGCTGCCACGCCACGGCCCCCACCCCGGCCGGGCGGGTGGGCGAGCCGGCGAGCTGCAAGGCCATCTGTCACCCAAGGGCTACCACGGCCGGAAAGAAAGTAAGCCACCAGCTGCCCATGCCAGCAGGGCTTCGAGGCAGAAAAGTGGGAAATTTCAGGCTTTGCAAAGCCCACGAAGGTTTCACTGTCCTCTCTGATTTCACGTGGAAGGGGCTTGGAGAAGGCAAGATGCCATGGTGATGGGCAGTCATCTAAAGGGCAGTGAGAGCCAGCAGGCTTGGGGCAGACAGCCTGGCTGGGACCCAGCCTTTCTCCTTTGGGTGCCTGCGGTGGAGATGGGTGCGAGCAGCAGTCGTACTTGGCGGGTGTCTGGTTCCTCGGGCCAAATGTCTACGTGGGGCTGAGCCGAGCAGCGCCCTTGCCTGCGGTGTCTGCACCAACCAGGTCGCCCTGACGTTCAGCGAGAGCCTCGGGTCTTAGACACAGCTCCAGCGCTCCAGACGGCTGCTGGGGAGGCAAATGCCACCCGTCATTTACATTACCCTGACAATATCCCCCATAACTGACCAAACGAATCATGCAGGGCTGGGAGAGCTCACTAATTAACACAGTTATTATTAGCGACGTCAGGACAGGTTTGCAAAATGCAAGTTCAGAGTCCCTGTCCCCAACGGCAGGGTGGTGAGTGGGATGGTGGGACCATCCCACATGACCGGGATGTCATCTGTGTCACTCAGGGGAGTCCTGACTGCGTCTGGACCATGGGAGCAGGGACATCCCTGGGTACCAAGTGGGTTGGACGGGCTGGACAGGCTCCGGTGCTGGCATGGGAGCCTTTGCATGGGGATGAGCAGTGCCACGTTGTCCCCAGTCTTCCCCCATAAGCCAAGAAGCTGCCCTTGGCTCATACCCAGGCAAATCCCAAGGGAATTGGGACCTTCATTATTCAGGCCAGGACTCCTGGTGATCCCGACATCTGGGTGTTCAGGGGGAGAAAGGCGAGAGGGTCGTGCTGTGTGGAGGAAAGCACGCCGGCCATTCTGCGACGCTGCCCCTTCCCCAGCCCCCAGACCCCCAGACCGCTCCGGCTCTTGCCGGCGAGCCGGCGGCTCCGCAGCCTCTTTGCCGTATGTAGGACATCCCCGGGGCGCCTGCAGCAGCTTGTGCTCCTGCCGCTTCTGCTCCCCATTGAGCGCTTGGAGAGGCGCCTAATTCATCCTTTCAGAGCAGAGATAAGATGGATTAAGGCCTGCTGAATGCTTGCCAAAAGAATTGCCATTAGGCCCTGGAGAGCTTAATCTCCACCAGACTAAAAGCAGACAGGCTGCGCCGCAGCTAGTCCTGTCTGCCAGGGGATAAACACCCAATGCAGGATTTCGGGGAAAGCTTTGGAGACTACAAAATGCATTCCAAAGTGTACATGCTGTCCAGAGCACCCAAGGCTGGGTGCTGAGCCCCACGTTCCCCCCGGCACCCAGGGGTGACGTAGCCGAGTGTGATGCAAAGGACCGTGTCAGCTGCCGGAGTTTCACACACCTCCGTGCTTGATTCTCTCCTTCCATGAGCTCGTCTCCAAGGCTCCTCCATCCCGGCAGCGTTATCTCCTGCAGATTAGCTCTCCGAAGCTGTCCTTGCCCGCGTGCTTCTCAGCTGACTCACGTTTGTTATTTCCTGCCCCTATCTCTGATTTCCTTTGTTGTCCTCATGCTACCCCTCCCCAAGGTCCAGCTCCTCTCCAGGTATCCCTGACCCTGCTCCTGCCTGGGGACCAGCTTGTTCCCCAGCCGCCGGGCTGATTTCAGAGGATGGTGATGTCCCTTCCCACGGAGCCGGAGCACTGAGGGGGACAGAGCTCCCTCTCCCCGCCGGTGGTGATGGTCAACCCCAAATTCACCCCAGGTGCGCCCCGGCACCCTGCCCACGGGCACCTCCACGGCCACGCGCGGGGCCAGGGTCGGTGCTGTGCCCAGCATCACCGCCGGCCTGGGGACAGCCACGCCGGGCTGGTGACTCACCCTTGCCCGGGAAGAGGTGGCAAGACTGGCCTGGGGTTTTGGACCTCTTTGAAAAGCTGGGCCAGGCAAGCTGGTGTTTGCATTTTAGTCAAATCTTGGCGGTGAGCAGCAGGGTGTGTGCCGGGTGCCGGCCACCACGGGGGAACCGGCCCCACCGGCCTCACACCGCAGCCTCCACCTCTCGAGATCCAGGAGAGAGGGAACAGTCCCCGTCAACCGCATCTCGCTGGAGACCTCTGGCTGTCTGGCCGTCCTGTGAAGGTGATTTTTGAGTTCTTTTTTGTGCTGGACCCTGGGAAGACGCAGGGCACTGGCAGCATCCCGGGGCAGCCCAGGAGGGATGGGACTCATCGCACCTCTGCCCTGGAAGACGCTGACACCCCCGATGCCATTTCCCCCAGGCTTTTGTGGCTGGGAGGGGTCTCACCAGCACCGCGCTCCCACCGGCGCCATGTGGGTAAGTCGGGCTGTATTAGTGAACACACTCTAAACCCTCCAGCCCCCAGCCCTGAGCCCTTCCCTCCAGTGCCTCGGGGCGCTCCTCGCCCCCAGCTTCTTTCCTGCGGGCAACGAACCCTCCATCTTCACGGCGGTCTCCCCCCAGCCCTCCCGCAGCCGTCCTCTCCCCTTCCCTGCCTGTCCCCTGCCCTCGCCAAGCCGGCGGCTTCCCCTGGCCGGGGGAGCAGATGGAGGCCGGGCACCGCTCTCCCCTCTCCACCGGCGTGACGCAACCCCGACTCCGTCGGCGGTGACACGCTGTCCCAGCCAAGCAAACACAGCTTTCAGCCTCATCTTGCGTTGCGACAGCCTGCAGGGCCCCGGCACCCACAGCCAGGGACAGCCCACGCCGGGGCTCCTGCAGCAGCGGCTCCTCTGGTGCAAGAGCCACGGCGGCTTCGCCCCGGGGCCGCTTTCTGGCAGGGCTGAGGCCAACCACCAAGACCGGCGAGGGAGGGCTGAGCTCTCCCAGTTATCCCACCGCAGACCGGGAGGCAAGGGACCCAATCCATCCCCACTGGCGTGGCAGGAGCCCCGTGCCGAGCCCAGCCGGGGTTCCACGGTGTCCCTGCATCCGTGCCCGCCTCTGCGCCCGCTCTGCCCCGTCCTCTCCTCTGCCCCCCGCAGCGGAACAGGGCTGTTGGGGACACGGCGGGCGGCATTAGCTGATCCCCCGGGGATTTCGGTGCTGCCCCTGCACTCTCTGGGGACACGGCAGGCATGTGAGAAGGGGCTGAGGCCAAAGTGAAGCTGTGGAGTCCATGTGGCACCGGGCACTGGGACTCTCCCAGCTCGTGGGATGAGCCGAGGCACCAGCACGGTTCGGAGCTGGAGCCGAGGGCACCGGCTGCCCCGGGGGCGGTGACACAGGGACCGGCATGGCCAGAGCCACCGCCGCCGAGCCAAGCCGGAGACAGCAGCAGCGTGTCTGGGGTGCGATGCCAGGGCACGGGAGGAGGCAGTGAGCGGCGATGGGCAGATGTAGGTGAGAGTTAAGTTGTGCTGGGGAAGCTGAGCCTTCCCCACGCTCTCTTGATGTAATATTTGTGGGAGCAGCATGTTCCAGCCGCACCATAAACACAGGAAAGGAATAAACTCGCCTTTATCTGCCTGTGGGGCCTTGGGACCATCTAAATTAGGAAAGCGAGAAAGAAAACAACAACCCCAAAGAGTTTGTTTTCTAACTGAACTGAAAACAGAGCAGAAGCCGGGAGGGGGAAGTTCAGCCCAGACAGGAGCAGGTGAGAGCCAGGACACCTCGGCTGGCGCTGGTGCCACCCCACTGGGGACCCTCTCCCTGCCATAGAGCCAGCCTCTGCCCGGGGACACGCGCCCAGAGCAGTGTCCCCAGTCACAGCAGGTGATGGCAGCTCCGGCATCACCCTCCTCCCAAGGGCAGCAAAGGATGCTTGACTGGGCTGGAGGGCTCCGGTGTCGAAATGATGGGGTTACTTGTATGCCAACACCCTGCCTGTACTTCTGCCCTGCCTTTTTGGGCAACCTGCCTGGAGCTGTGACTCCTCTCCTGGGCCCCTCACAACCCCTCACTGTCCCGGTCCTCCAGCAAGGTCTATGTGCCATTGCTTCAAGAGTCACACTTGTATTACAATCCTGGCTGTAAGTTACTGATCTGGCCCTAACTTGGCTCAGTGCTGTCCTTTGCATGGGTACAAGCAGGTCCCCAACCCTCTGAACCTCGGTCCAGCACCTGGCATCTCCTGGGCATGGGCTTAGAATCATAGAATCATCGAATCATTAAAGTTGGAAAAGACCTCTAAGATCATTGAGTCAAACCATCACCCCAACCCCACCATGCCCACTAAACCATGTCCCCAAGCGCCTCATCTCCACGTCTTTTAAATCCCTCCAGGGATGGGGACTCCACCACTGCCCTGGGCAGCCTGTGCCCAGGCCTGACCACTCTTTCAGTAAACACATTTCTCCTAATGTCCAACCTAAACCTCCCCGGGCACAACTTGAGGCCGTTTCCTCTCGTCCTATCGCTGTTACTTGGCAGAAGAGACCGACCCCCCCTCGCTCCAACCTCCCTTCAGGCAGTTGTAGAGCGCGATGAGGTCTCCCCTCAGCCTCCTCTTCTCCAGGCTGAACACCCCCAGTTCCCTCAGCCGCTCCTCATCAGACTTGTGCTCCAGGCCCTTCCCCAGCTCCGTTGCCCTTCTTGCCCTTGACTTAGTGTCAGCTCACTCAAAATGTACTATTCTAGGTCATTTTCCTTGCAGAAGACGCTGGTATTGCAGAAACTGAAGTTCTTACCTAGGGATGATTATGAAAAGAAGTTTTCATCTAGATTTACCCAACCCCCCAGCAGGCTACTACCACTCTTCTCACCCCTTCTGTCCCAAATGTGGGAAGTTTTATGGTACCACCACCAACCACCACCAACCTATTGCCACCCATCACCAACCCCTCACCACCAATTGCCACCCATCCCCAACCCATCTGCCAACCCATCACCACCCATCGCCACCATTACCAACCCATCACTATCCATCGCCACCCACCACCAACCCATCAGTAACCCCTTGCCACCAGCCATCACCACCCATCACTAACCCATCATCACCCACCAACCCATCACTAACCCATGACCTCCCATTGCCAGCCAATGCCACCCACCCTCACTGGGGACCAGACCCAGCTCCTGGCAGTGAACGCAAGCTGTGGCCGGATCCTGCACAGCACTGTGCGGGTGGCTGTGGGGACAGTGCCTGTTGGTGAGGGTGACGCGCTGGTGGCAGTACACCGTGGGGGAGCCCTGCCAGGCCCCAAGGCGTTTTGGGCTCCCAGATCACAGTTCGTGTTATGAAAATCATAAATTATTAATTGCAACTGGGAAATGAAAGGCTGCGTGCTGCTGCCTGCGCAGACCCATCGTTCATCTCTGGGCTCTGCCTGCTTAAAGCAGGTCTCACATTTATATTTCATGAATGCGTCCCTCAGAAGCACGTTTTTACAGCAAAAAGAAGAAATAATTCACGCTCTGTGCACAGAGCCCACGTGGACGCCGCATGGCCCCAAGCATCCTTCTCCATCCCAGCCAGATCCCTGTGCTGCTGCATGAGAAAACCCTGCCCCGGTGCTGGATCCTGCCTTCTGCTAAAATTTAGGACAATCCTTTAGGGTTTGTCCTAAACTTTGGAGGCAGGTGTGCCCACAGCTGGGTCGGCTCTGTTGAGGCAGATGCAGGGAGTCCGGCACGCAGAAAGCCGACCTCTGAGGAGGTTGTCTCAGCCTGGAAAGCTCATCTGGTCTTGAGCAAATCCACATCATGCCTCGTTAAAAATTTGGGGCTCAGCCCAGGCACCCACCCCAGACGATGATGCAGCAGAGGAAGGGGGGCACCCACACAGCACCCAGCGGTCGAGGGACACCTGAAGACCTGTCCTGCAGAAACACCTCCCTGACTCAGTGGTTTGGGCACCCGCCAGGTCTTGGGCTGACCTTTCCCTCCCCCTGCGAGGTGGTTTGGGGTCTCAGGGTGATGCTCTGGGTACCCAGGTAGGAGATGTTGGGTTGTGCCCCGTGCAGCTGCAAGCAGAGTGTTCCCCCCTTCAGCACCCAGGGATCAGCTGCCTCCCGTGGGCGGTTGTCAGCTCAGGTTCAGATCTCCTATCGCCTGCTTCAAGGAGACTGTCTGCTTGTTTGTTCTTGCCTGAACCCTTTAATTAACCTGAATTAAAATGTCATTCAAACTGACAGTGCCTGGCTCCCTCCGCACTCCCTTGCAGCGAGGATGTTCGTTACCATTACCGCCTGTGCAAGGAAATTACAGCAAAACTCCTGCACTGCCAAGGTCCAGGGATGCTCCACCAGCAGGACCCACAGCCCCGGGACCGGGCTGGGACAATGACAAGGAGCCCATTCCCACGCAGCTTGCTGGAAACAGGGGTAGGTGCAAAAACAAGCCCTTAAGTCTCCGGGAGCACAGGGCCGTGCTACAGGGATTTGGTCCCCATCCCGCCTAGGGACGATGGGGACAAACTCCTGACCGTGGGGCAGTGGCTGCTGTTCATGGGTTTTGGGTGGGACCCACCAAAAAGCTCCTTCCCCGGAGGAGACGCAGCCCTGGGGTGGGTCGCCAGAGCCGTGGGCTCTCTCCATCCTTGCCTGGGGTTTCCAAACTGGGTTGCACAACGCTGTCGTCATCCCAGCCTGGTGCTGGGACTGGTCCTGCTCTGCTGGGCAGGGACATCCCATGGCCATCAGGCTCATGGGGCTGTGACAAACCCTTCCTTCCCTCTCCACCCGCCATCCCCTGCCCGAGATGCAGCTTTTCTTGGAGGTGAGTGGAAATGCACAGAAATCCTTGTCATACGATGGGAGATGAGCGTGGCAGGATCAAGGACCATTGCTTTGAGCTTTTTGCCCCTAGTAGTGATCAAATGGTGGAGGGTACTGCGTCATGCAAAGGTTATGCAGCTCCATCCTCCTCCAAGCAAGAGCCCCAGCCCAGGAGCAGCGTTAAGGGGGTGTTAATGTGAGTCCCTGTGCCCTATGTCAGGGGCTTCCATCGGAGGCGAACGAGTGAAATGCAAAGCGCAGCCCGAGTCTGGCCCCATCTGCCCAGGGTTTGTCCCAGCGCCGTTCAGCCTGCAGCCGCGTGCTCCCCATCCCGCATCCGCGCAGCACACCACCGCGGCTGCAGACGTGCAGACGGACGAAACGCTGCTGCTGAAGCTTTCAAGGGGCAGAAACGCAATGGAAAGGCCAGCCAGAGCCAGCTTTTAACACGAATTTATATCTTGACTTTTTCACTGGTTTTAGCACAAGCTGTGATCCAGTGTGTCTGGAAATATTCAGTCATATTTGCATGGGGAGAAAACCCACTTTTCAATGTACTTCTGTAGCCCTTTTCCAATGCCTTGGGTATCCTGTGGTATTTCTGTGCTGCGTATTCTCGCTCGTCCAATGAATAATCAATTTAACTGCCATATGCACTGCTCATTGAGAAAGAAACTGCTTCTTTTTAAAGGTGTGAAAGTCAGTCATGTGTAAAATTAGCTTAGCCTTTTGCTAAGTCAGACGGGAATTGCTTTCAAAGCAATACAACCTGCCTGGATTCCCAAGAGCTCGGCCATTTTCCACACCAGCTACTGCTTTGCAGAAATGGAAAATATTTTCCCAAAATATGGGAAGAGGGTGCTGGGGACTGGGTCAGGGAGGGGAGGGCAGTCACCGGCACGAGACCCTGAGCCGTGTCCCTGAGCTTTGAAATACTCAGCCAACTTGGGAGGAAATGTCTCAATGTCCGGGGGGAAACGAGGGTGGCTGTCCTCAAGCGGCGCCGGCGGGTGCCCTGCGGAGGGTGGCCCAGGGCTGCGGGTGACCCTGGCCAGCCCCACTCCTGGGCTGCCGGTCCCACGCGCTGCAGCTTCTGGTTTTTTTTTTGTTTTGAAGAAAAATGAACTTCTGGGGTGGGATTTGCCACCACTCCAGGGATTTGGACATTAATTTTCTAATGGGGATTAAGAATTCAAATCCCTTAAGCAGCTTTTGCAGCCCCATCCTTCACTCCCCTCACTGCAGAGACCCCCGGCCGGCCCCACTCCAGCGTGGACAGTGTCTGCAAAACCCCCGTGCCAGCAGGGCCCTGGGCACGGTGGCATCACCATCGCATCGCCCAGGACCCACTTGCCCTGGGGGTGATGGAGACACAGCTCTGCCCACCCCCAGGGGTGAGAGGCCAAAAGCAGCCTGGCTGGAAGGTCTCACTGCCTGGCTCCGTCCCTGCTCCGAGCACAGAGCATTTGCCGGGGCTGTGGCCAGAGCAGCGAGAAGGGTTTTATCATCCAAGACCAACATGGGCTTCGGTAAAAGCCTCAATACCCCCTTAAACGTCTTGGGTTCAGTTGTGCCCCTGCAGTCACCCTTCCCTAAACCGCAGGGTTCAGCCTCTGCCCCACTCCGGGGCATTTCCCTTCAGAAATGGAGGTTTAAGGCTGTTTCCCCCAGCATCAGACACTCCTGCCAGGGCTGAGGAGCAAGTACAATGTCTCCACTGCAAGAAGCTCCTATAAATAGGTTGACACCATTTCCTTGCTTAATTACCAGAGACTTTTAGGCTATTTCCCACTATATTTCGGGTTCTGTATGTTGCTTTCCTTCCGACTTCACCCTGGGCGCACATCTCAGTGTCATGGTTTAATATGAGCGGAGCTTGCTGGAAGGCAAGGGACAGCTTCAAAAGCCCAACTTCAAGAGCAATAAACCCAAGAAGAAAGGTTGGTTTCCTGCTTTGAATGGAGGGAGAGACTTTGGGAGTGCTGTTTCCACCCAGGCAGCACACAGGATGCTTTGCAGCTACCTTGAATCCCAGGGCAGGCAGCAGAAATCTGGCAGGAGGCAGCTGGCAGGGCTTCCTATCTGACCGGACTCTTGGCCCCAGGGCTTGGCCTCAGCGTGGCCCACGGGCAAGGGGAGCTGGGTCCCTGGGGCATCCCTCACCCCCCTGCCTGGGACAGGGCTCTGAACCATGGGTGCATGTGGACCCCTCCAGGATCCTCCCCACCAGGTCCAGGAGATTTGGACGAGAAAGGTGTGAATTTGGGGGAGTCCACCTTGGCTGTGCCTCGGTAATGTGGCGGGTTGAGCGCAAGGTGGGGGTGCGGTGTCCCTCTGTCCCCTGGTGTGACAACACTCCTTGTGCCATCGGCGTCGCCTCGTCAGCTCCCCCGCCAAGGGCAGAGAGGAGGAGGATGGCCCCAGCTCGTGCAAACCCAGTCTGTCCTCACCCTGCCAGGGTGCCCTGGCACAGCGGGGGCTTCTCTCCCCAAGGGCTTTGGGACACGGGGAGAGGCAGGGGCAGTCCCGAGCCCGCTGCCGGCTGCACCACAGCCTCTCCACCGAGTCACAGCGGGAGGAGGGTGAGCAAGCGCCCAGGAACCTCATTAGCAGCTCACCCCATTAATAACCATCTCCATGGTGATGGAGCTCAGAAAGCCATATTGCAGAGCGGCTCCTGCGCCGAGCAGCCCCCACAGCCAGGCTGGGGCACACCCGGGCCACGAGGCCGAAGGCTGCACTCCTCGGGGTGCAGCGCAGTTCCTCCCCCAGGCCTGGCAGAGCTCCCCATCACGCTGCAGGCAGCCGCAGGGGTTGGGGACAACCAGGGATGTCTTCATGCCATAGCCCTTCTGCCTCTCCAGCATCACTAATCCTGCTGTCCATTCCCAGGGTGGTGGCTGTTTCGCTCTCCCCTCCTCCTCCTCACATTCCCAGGCTCAGCAGAGATGCCTCTTTAGCCCAGAGTTTGCCACTAGTCCCTGAAAAACCCCAGCTGCTTGGTCCCGCTCATGCGTCCTGGCATCGTCCCAGGCCAGCAGCTCCCATTGCTCCCGCCGGCCCCCACATCTCAGGGCATCTCATCGCTCCCCATGGCACGAAGGAGGTTCCTGCTGCCTTGAGCCACCCACAGCCACCCATGAAGCAAAGCCTGGCTTGGGGAGGGAGAGGAAAATGGGCTGCACACCGCTCCATCGGGCTGCTTTTTGCATCCCCCATCACTGCCGACAGCCCATCTACAGGCTCTGCCGTGCCTCTCCTGCAGAAACTCCGTGGGATTTTGTAACCGTAGCAGCAACTAAATGATTTGACAGGTCTTTCACATGACGTGGGGTGGCCAGTGACTGAGCAAGATGACGATGGGCTGGAGCGGAGCAGAGCCCAGCGAGGGGAGAGCGAGCATGCACCCGCCAGACGGGGTGGATTTTCTGTGCCAGTGGCCACGGTGAAGTGTGCCAGATTTCACATTAACACGGCGATAAGTGTCTGCAGGCACCTCAAACCAGGCAAAACCCCTCCTCTGCCCACTAGGAAGAAAAGGCAGCAGCTTACTTGGATTTCCTCTGAAAAAAATGCAACTCCAGACAAGCACGCATTTGAAAAGCGTGCATTTCCCGAAGGCATTAATTGATCATTTAGGGCCCAAGACAGCACAGTTAAAGCCATGCACAGGCACCAGTGCTTTGGAGAACAACTGTTACTGACTTCACATCAAGCACGTGTGTAAATGCCGCGTGTTCACTGCAAGACTGGGACCAGCCATGGTGTGCTTGGAGCAGCGTCTGCTGAGCCCTGGAGCCGCTGGAGATGATCAGCAGAGAGACCAGAGGCAACTGCACCGGCCGTTTGCTGGCGCAGCGTCCCATGGCAATGCTGGGAATGGAAATCCCTCAGGAACCAAAGCCTGGGCTCACCGATGAATTAGCAGCGAAAAAAGGCCAGGCATATTAGGTTCGTCTATCTAAAAAACGTTCCAGACGTTCATGGCTCTGCTTCATGCTGTACTGTGCCAACCAACCCCCCCCCAGACACGGGGAATGCATGGAAAGAAGAAATGCAAGAGAGATCAGCTCTTTGTGGTTTGCACAAGCTCCTCCCCCTGTTTCTGAGCAAGGAAAGCAGCAAATTTGGGGAGTTTTGTCAACGCTGCCTGGAGAAATGCTCAACTTGGTTGGAGGCAGTGAAAATCAGCAGCAAAACTGCACGCAGCTGTGGTGGGAGCAACAGGCTTTGCTCAAAGAGGCATCCTTGAGCTTCCCGATACCCTCCAGGGAGCATCCTCACCTCCCACCCCAGCTGCCAGGGCAGAGTCGCATCGTTCACCCCCCTTCCCACTGCTCTCTGCTGCTGAATCGCTCCTGCTCCGTTGGGTGACACTTCCACGAGTCCTGGACTGAGGACTGGAGTTTCTGCAGCATTTCCCCACTGAGAAGACTCACATCAGAAAGCTCAGGCTGGAGCAGTTCCTTCGGTCTTGGGAGAGACCCTTCCCTTGGGGTGTCAGGAAGGGGGGGTCACACTGGGGTAGGACCGGGGACCCCTCTTCCCACCGGGACGAGCAGCTCACACCAGGACACCAGTGGTGCACTGGAGGGGGAAAATGCACCCAGTTCTTGGCAATACGTTAATGGAAAGTCCAAGGTGGACAATGTTAAAATGAAGTGTGATCTCCTGAGAAACAGTCCTGCCTGCCCAGAAGCTGCATCTGCCCGTGCAGGATCCCGGGGTTCGGGGGCTGCAGAGCGGGACGGTGCTCCCTGCACAGCGCAGCCATGTCTGGCCCGGGGGAGAGCAGGATGTTGCCAAGATTTTGCAAGCACACCAGCAACGTTGGATGTACAGACCTGGCAAACCAAAGGCAAGTACCACTCTCAACACCCACTACCAGCACCCCATACCCCATACCAGGAGCAGCACCCCATACCCAGTACAAGGACCAACACCAAATGCTTATCCCAGTACCAGGACCAAGGCTTAGGATCAATACCCAGTGCCATTCCCAGTACCAATCCTCAGTACCAGTACCAATACCCAGTGCTGACTCCCAGCATTGAAGCATCAAAACACTGATGCCCAACACCACCCCAGCACAAATACCCCATACCAGTACCAGCGCACGAGGCACTGGTGTCCCAGCTGTCGGTCCACCAAAAACGTTTAGGGTTTGACCCATTACTGCACAGACTTTCCCAGCTCCTCATCCCTGGCGAAGGAAAAGGAATAAATAAATTCCATAGTGCAGGGAAAGGGGCTGGGGGTGGGCACAAGCCCCTGCATCCCCTCGGGCTGGGCTGGATTGAGGCATCCTCCTGCACGTGGCACTGTTAGCAAAGAGCCACGGGAACTGCTACCCCCTAAACACTCCGAGCACCCCAGGGCCGGCCACGTCCTCCCACGCCTGCGCTGGCCACCGGCCGGGGTCTCCAGAGGAGACGAGCTCACGCAATAACCCTTCTTCCAGGCACTCATGCGGTTGCCTTCAGAGCTTTATGAATATTGTAGCAAGGCCATTCCTTTCATCTCTGTTTCCTTCCAGGGAGCCCCAAACCTTCTGCACATTCGTTTCCACCTCACTATTCCTCTTAATTATTTAAACTCGCCTTCCCGAAAGCGGAGCCCTTCCATTATCACTCCTTCCTCTGCGGCGCACGTGGAATTTGGGGACTTACAAATTCACTTGATTTCTTTGCGTTCGTGCGGAGCGGCAGGTTTCTGCAGGCTCCCCTCCCCGCTCCCCCCCTTCCTGACCACGGGCCACGTTTGCAGAGGCCTTGGCCATGAAAACCTCAGAGTCAAAGCAGATCATCGGTGCTTTTTACTGGGGTCCTGGATGCCGCGGTGTTTCCTAACGTGACTTTGGTTATTGCCATCGCTCTTCTTGCTGCCGGTCCTCCCCCAAAAGCCATGCATGGGGCCGGCTGTCCCCGCGCCGTGGTTGTACCAACGTGGTTCACAAGCGGCACGTGAGACACTGGAAAAATCCCTCGCTGCTCCGTTGCCAGCGCTCATCAAAGCTAAGAACACCTGCGAGGGCTCCCCGTGGGGTAGATCCCACCCCTGCCCCTCAAATGAGATATCCCCAATTAATTGCCTTTTAACTAGAGACAGGAATGCCGAGCCCAGCTCCTCAAGTACTTGAAGTTAAAGCCTGGAGGCTCAAAAAGCTGTCAGAGAAATGCAGTTTTCAATAACATAGGTACATAATAATACCTTCTCCGTCTACTTCTGAAAGGCAGCAGCTGCGTTTGGGCATCGCCACGCGTGCCCTTCCGCCGGCACAGCTCCCCAGGGACACCCTGTGCTGCCAGGATCCCGCTGCGGCTGGAAAGGGAGGGCTTTGGTGGAGCTCCAAGGGGTGCTGGCGGGATGTGGGAGCTGTGGGAGGGGGTGACTCAGCCGGGTTTAACGCCCTTCGATCTTCTCCCCTCATGCCTGAACCTGCCAGGTGCTCGACAGCCGGGGCTTTGCAGCCGGTTTCCGACGGCTGCGTCAGCCCTGCCTTTGTGCTGTGCCGTGGCTGGGTGTGAGCGGCGTGGCCGGGCCGTTTGCTGGAGCAAGACACCCTCAGTCAATGCTTTTTCTGCCCGTCCTCCTGCTATTTATGGGTTATTCTCTGGTTATCACATGCCCCGCTAATGGTCTCTTGATTTGGCTCATCTTCTCCAAGGCCACTGTGGGAGGGTTGGGGTCTTCTCACCCCACTGCGGGGGACGAGGAGGGTGAGGAGGTGCAGTGTGTGCAGTGAGACCGGCCACCTCCACCAGCAGCGCTGGTATTCCCGAAACTATTATTAGTTTGTGCATCTACTGGCACACAACTGCAGGCTGGACATGGGGTGGGGGCTCTGAGGGGAGGCCAGCACGGAGGAGCTGCCAGAGCCCTCAGCCTCTGCACCAACAGCAGCATCACTGGGGCAGGCACAGCCTGCTCTGAGCAGCTCCCGGCTTCATAACCCCCCAAAATACTCCAACAGGGGCACATGCAACACCTCCGGGGCTGTGGCAGGAATATCCACCAGTCCCGGGGTGGACACCGGTAAGTGCCACTGCAGCATCACTGATCTGCGACCCTGTGACACCAGCCCTGCAGGAGATCCGTCCCTTCCCAGCCTCCTCGCTTGCTCAGGCCGGTCCCCAGCAGTGGGACCCCCGGCACGTTGTGGTCTGGGCCAGTGCTCGCCTCTGTGCGTTACTCCCTGAATTAATCATCAGCCTCGTTCTGCACCAGGCTCCTTACTTAAAGAGATTTTTACACATTAAAAATTAACAGCACTAAATGATTGATGGTCGGGCACCCCCGCACCCTGCGCTCTGCAGCAGAGCTCAGACAGCTCCAACTTTGCTTTCCCTGAGGGCTGCCACGTGTCCTTGTCCCCAGGCATCCGCCCTTTGGGCATCATCTGGGGAAGAAAACCACCCCTCACAAAAGTGACCATTAGCTACATAGAGCTGCCATTCATCTGCTGGAGATGTTTGAGGTGGTGGAGCATCCTCAGGGCCCTGGGATGAGCCCGTCATGGCAGTCACCCCTGGGGAGGGTGCACAGACACCGGGGCTGTTCGCCGGCCCCATGCATGCATGGCACAACGCACGGTGCAGAACAGCGTCGCAGGCTCTGGAGTGGGAGATGCAATTTGGGGCCTTCTGCTTCCCTCTCCCTCATGTCTGCATCTCTCCACGTCACCTCGTGCTGTGGCCAGGCATTTGGGAGCAGCCGTTGAGGGGCTGCGTAGGTCAGGGTGGGGGACAAAAAGCTTCTTTGCACTGACCTAGGCTGTGTGGCCTCTTGTCCCTCCTGTCACTGTCTCAGCAGCCGTGAAGAGGTCTTGCCCTCACTTCCTGGCAGGGTCTGGCTGCTCCTGCTCCCACTCACCCACCTCCAGCACCCACCCCATGCACTCATTTCCAGCACCCAACCCTCTCACCCACCTCCAGCACCCACCTCAGGCTCCCATCCTGTGCATGCACTCCCTCGCCACCTCCAGCACCCACCCTCTCACCTGTCCCACGCCCCCACCTCAGGCACCTGCCCCCAACACATCCCCACACCTCCAGCACCCACCCAGCACCCACCTCCAGCACCCCCCTATGCACCCACCACGAGCACCCATCCCCAGCATCCGCTCCATGCACCCAAGCCATGCACCCAGCACCCACCTNGCAGCCGCCGCCGGCGCGGGAGCCCTGCGGGGGCCACCAGCAGCCGCCCCACGGGAGCGGGGAAGGGGCGAGGGGGACGCGGGTGGCGGCGGTTGGGGACAGGACTGGGGACGCGGCTTCGGGATTGCACCGCCGGAGCAGCGAGCGCGGGGTCAGCGCCACCCTGTCACCCCATCACCCTGTCACCCCACCACCTCGTCACCCCATCACCCCGTCATCCCATCACCCCATCACCTCGTCACCCCGTCACCGCATCACGGCTGCTCCCGCCGGCTGCTGCAACCTTCTCCCAAAGCCCCCCCGGCCCCAGCCCCAGGGGTTCACACCGGGCAGGACCCCGCTGTGCCGCCCACCTCGCCAGCGAGACGCCCCTTCCCGCGGGCTCCCGACCCCATGCATCTACCCCATGCACCCAGCACCCACCTCCAGCACCCCCCCATGCACTCAGAACCCACCCCATGCATTTAAGCCATGCACCCAGCACCCACCTNTCTGCCCCGGGCCCACGGCGGTGAAACGTGGGTCTTAGGGCCCTTTGCCCACCCCATGGCGTTGCCATCCTGCTCAGAGCGGGGCTGGACGGGCTGTGCCAGCCGCTGCTCCAGCGCTCGGCAAGGCTTTTGCTCCCCATATCCTGGAAGCCACATCGATTCGGGGGACCCTTTCTCAGCTTCACGCTCCCCCCCAACTCACTTGGCTTTGACGTGGGTCCGCGCCCAGAGCCTGTGTTGCATCCCCCAAACACACATTAATCGTTAACAAATGTCCCTCGTTTCGGGTGTTTACCCTGCCAGCGCTGCTGGGTGTCCCACGCTTAGGGGGAGACATGTCTGGAGGGCACCCATGGGTGCTGCTCCACCCTGCAGCAGTGCCGGGAGGGCCGGAGCAGCACCCCTGCCGCCCGCAGTGCTCAGCCCGGCAGCCCCTGGGTGCTGGTAGCGCTGTGGATGCTCCCCTGCCCCACGTCCTGTGGGTGCGGGGCTGGGCCATGCTGCCCCTCCTGTCCTGCTCCTCGAGGGACCAGGGACGCAGGTCCTGCTCCCGGTGTCCCCATGGAGCTGTCCCTGTCCCCGCGGTGCAAGTGGGCTTGAGCCAGCAAGTCAGGAGGCCCCAACTTCACCACGCATCATCTGCAGAAAAACCTCCTGTAGATCGGCCACTTTCTAGCTCCTCTCCGCTTGCCAGCAAAGGAAAACACAGCTGGGTGTCAGCAGCGGGGCCGTTTCCTTCGCCGCGGTAGCCGGGATGCCCGAGCTCCCCGGATGGAGGGAGCTCTCGGAGGCGGTGGCGGTGGTGCAATACTTGGGGAATCTCTTTCTGTCCAGCGGATGGGAAGTTCCCGGCGGAGATTCGAGAGCAGAAAGCAACAGCCGGGAGGAGGATTCAGGCTCCAAACCAGCCCCCGGAGGAGAAGGAGCGGGAACGCTCATCTCCTTGGCCCCGCTCCCCTGTCACCGACTCAATGGCCCGATTGTACGCTGGGACCAGATGCGCTGCTTCGGGCGGCGGCACAGAAAGGCTTTTCTGCTGCCTTTCAATGGCAGATCTATGCCGTTCCCGCCAGGAAGGTCTCGCTGCACCGCCCTGGCCCTCGCCAGATCCCCGGCGGCCGGGAACCTGCCGGCTGCGGGGCGCCGGGCAGAGAAGGACGCTCTGTGTCCCGAGACACACGCGGCCTTTCTCGGCTTCGCTGGAAATGTCAAAACGGAGTCAGATGCCGTCAGCCCAAGGGCTCTCTGGCAGTGGGGGGAACTGGAAACAGCTGGAAATAACTCCCCATGGAGAGACTGAAAGGTTGGTTTGCTGTGGCTGTGGCAGGGCGGAAGGGCATCCGCTGGGCAGGACATTCCCTCTTTGTCCTAAGGACTTGGCTGGCATCTTTACTGGGTGCTAGAGGCCAGAGAGCCCAGAAAAAGAAGGTGTTTTGAGGCTGGCTTGTCCCCCTGCTGCACACCCATCCCTGTCCTGCTCTTCAGAGTGAAGGGATGAGCTGGAAATAGGTGGATGAAGCTGAGCCCACGTCACCCACCATGTGGTGGGGACATCCATGTCCCCACAGAGCCAGTGTCCTCCCTTCTCACCAAGAGCTGGGGATCTCGGAGCTGTGCCAGGGCTGCTGCTCCTGAGCAAGAGCATTTCCCACAGGGATGGGGCGGCAGCCTGGAGTCCATCCCGTTGCGGGACCGACGCCGAGGTTGCATGAATTCACGGGAGCAGATGTCCTCCCTAACCGTCCCCTTCCAGGAGTGACCCCATTTGGGGAGAATCAGGGTGAGCACTTGTTTTCAAAACACATTTTGCAGCCCGCCAGCTACAGATGGATATAGGGATACAGCCCAGAAGCCCCAAAAGAAAAAAGTCCATTTTTAAAGAGTGCTGAGTTTAAGCCAAGGTCACGACTTTTGAAGGTACCCCAGGCTGCAAACCCTCCGTGTCCAGCATGACCCGGGTACCTGGAAAGTCCCAGACCTGGGAGCATCCCGCTGGCGGCTCCCACCGACCGTTGGGGAGTGTTTATGGCCCCGTAACGGCAGGAAGCTGCCGGCCGGTGGGGCAGGCCCCCCGGTGCTGCTGGCAGGGCTGGCCTCCGGCCAAAGCAAATCCTGGCTGCGGAAAGCCCGCACGGCATTTTCCTCAGCCCTGATAAGGCTGACCTGCAAACGCAGCCACAAAAAAAAAATGCCGTCCCAGCCTTCCCCAGGCTGGTTGGGTGCTGTGCCAAGCGTGCGAAATATTGCCCGAGATAAAAGCCTGCGCCCGCAGTGCCGCACAGGCACGAAATGTCACCTGCTGCCGGCTAGATCAGAGGGGACGCAGGAGAGGGGACGGGGGACAAGGGCACACTGCACCTGGGCGAGGGCTGGTCTTGCAGGGCCACGCTGGGGACGAGAGAGCGCACAGGGTCACACACATCAGGGGGATGTAGGAGGGTCGGCGTGGAGCAGGAGGTCCCCAGGGAGCGGGTGACGTTGCAGGTGTTCTGTATTTGATGCAGCTGCCACAGCACGGCCCTAAATCAGGTTCAAGGGAGTCCCCGGGAGGTGATGGGGTGGTGGGAGGTGGCAAGGGGGGAGGCTGTTGGCGAGGGGTCTGTGGGGTGGCTGTCCCACTGCCGGGGTACGGCTTCCCCCAATGGCTTCAGCCTCCACCGTCAGCCCCTTCAGCACCAGCCCGGCCGGGTCTGAGCCCAGTGTGGGCGTCCGGCAGCCCCTCGAGGACCCTTCCCCAGGTCCTGCCGGCCTGCGCACGGCTGGAGAGCTGGGGAAGCGGCTCCTGCTCCGCTCTCAGGTCCTTTGTTTTGCTGCAGCATCCCGGGGAGGAAGGATCCGAGCAGAGAGGCAACAAGAGGAAACGCGTTTCCTGCCCGTTCCCAAACCTGCAGGCAGAAAACAAGGACATCCTGCCGCGGCCAGGCTGGGCAGGGACGGCCGAGCCCGCTGGGAGGGAAGCGTGCTGGGCTGGTTTATTTATGCAGCGTGGAGACGTTCACGCCACTTTCCTACAGGAACTGCCCCAGGTAAAGCCCTGGCCAGCCTTTGCCCGTGGTGCCACGCCGTGCCCAGCCTTCGCGGGGCCGTGGAGGGGGCGATGGAGCTGGGAGCCGGGCTCAGGCAGGGGTGGCAGAGCTGGAGTAAGCGGAGATGAACTCAGGCAGCCAGGAAACGGCTGGAACAAACCCCACCGGCTGCTTTTCCAGGTGCACCCTGAGTACGGGCAGCTTCCCCCAGCCGAGAGCCACCGCCTGGGCACCCAGGGCTTCGGGAGCCTGGGCCCTGGAGAGGGCCGAGATGCTGAGGGCTTTGGGAGCCTGCTGCCCATGAGGGGACCAGGGTGCCCAAGGGTTTGGGATCCCACTGCCCAGGGAGCAAACGGAGTTGTCCAGAGCTGCACGAGCAGGACGGCTCATGCTGCAGCTCCCGGGGCTTGCAGCCCTTCCCCACTGGCATCTCCAGCAGCGTTTCTCAGACTCTCCCCATCCAAGGGCCACCTGAATGAGGCAGGATGACAGCAAAGGCTTGCTCGCAGCCAGCTGAAAGCCTGGCCGAGCTTTGTGTGTTTTCTCACGTGCCGACACCACTCAGTTTCTGTGCTGGGTGCGGAGGGACATGGAGGCAGCCTGTTCTCAGTCTGCAGCCACTTCCAGCTCCTGGGGCTCTGTTCCCCAGCACACTGCAGAGAAGCACTCTGCCACGCTGGTGCACGTCACAACACATGCACACACGCACACATGTACTCCCTTTCCACTGCCCCAATAGGGAAACTGAGGCACAATCACATGCATGGTCCCAATCAGGGCTGGCAGAGAGCAAGGGATTGGGATTCAGAGGGAAATCCATTTTTTGAGACCCTCTTCTGGACCAAAAAAAAGCTTTTAAATGTTTCTGATTAATTGAGAACTCATTAGGTTCCAGAGCTTTTTGTTCAGGTGGATGCTCTCAGGAGGGTCAGGGCCAGTTTCCCGGCTAGCGCAAGGTCCAGGACGGGGGACAGCTGTGCTGGGCCCTGCCACGATGCCATGAAAGTCTGCAGAACCCCAGACATCTGAACTACAATATTCCAGCACCAGAAAACTATCAGGTTTTGGCAAAACTTCCCCTACAACAGCACCAAAAGCCTGGCTACACCTCCTCCTCACCACTCCATGCAGGGTGATGAGAGGGATGCTGAATACAAGAGCACAGTCCCAGGCTGTGGCAATCCCCGATCCTTACCTGTATCCTTACTGGGACTGAGCATCCGGATGGGCATGTAACACGAGAGGAAACGGCCTCAAGTTGTGCCAGGGGAGGTGTAGTTTGGACATGAGGAATAATTTCTTTCCTGAAAGAGTGGTCAGGCCTTGGCACAGGCTGCCCAGGGCAGTGGTGGAGTCCCCATCCCGGGAGGGATTTAAAAGACGGGTAGATGAGGCGCTTGGGGACATGGTTTAGGGGGCATGGGGGGGTTGGGTTGACGGGTGGACGCGATGATCTTAGAGGTCTTTTCCAACCTTAGTGATTTGATGTCTTTCACCCACGCAGCCACCCACCTGAATATCCACAACCTCACGGTTGCACCTTCACTAACCTGAAGCTCGGCACACGCGCAAGTGCAGCAGGAAAGTCAGCAGGCGCTGCCATTTGCCCCCAAGCCTGGGTTCGGCTGCAGCTGCCGGGGGTTGCCGGCGCAGGCAGGCAGGTGCCACAGCTCGGACCGGTCCTGGGTCGGCGTCCCTGGCCCGGGGTGAAGCCACCGCGCCGGCCCACAGTGGAGACTTGGGAATTGCTTTTCCCTGTGCCACCCCCCAGATGCAGTTGTGATTTACACAGGGTTAAATCACCAACCAGCCCTTGTGACTTCTCTGGCCACGTCTTCATATTTGAGAATTGCAGAGTTTCTACAGAAAACCATGAATGTTAGAAACAAGGGCTGTCCCTTGGGTTTAATTCTTCTTGGTCACCAGAGCTTAAAGCCAGAGGAGTCTGATCAGTGCAGGGAACAGCCCAACACCTCTTGTTCAAAGGCTGCGGTTCAGTTTTACCCTGGAAATATCTCTGAGCTGCCACAGTTCTGTGCTCCAGCACCAAATTTAGGCAGCCCCAGGTCTGTATTTCCCCAGGAGCACTGGGGGTCCCCCCACTGTTTCACAGCCCTGCCCAGGTGCCGGGGTGGCAGCAGTCGCATGGGCAAGGTCTGGCACCTGCAGAGCTGGGGTGACGCTGCTTTCCTAAGCTCATTTTTCCTCAACTCCTCCTTTACGTTTTTTTTCCCTACCTTCGCAAGGAGGAAACAAGAATTGCTGCTTGGCGATGGGTGACATTTTTGTTGGATGTCCAAGAGCGGGAGCGAGGGACCTGGATGTGCTCCCTTCGTGGAGCTCTGAGCCAGGACGCGGGGCATGAGCTCTGTGGCGCAGCCGGCAAGTGGACACCTGTGGGACTTCACTTATTGTGCCAGACTTTACCTTTCCCGATCCGGATGGAAGGCAAGCTGCACGGCTACAGAGGACCCAGCCGATTTCTTTGCCAAGCAGTCAGTGAATAAACGAGAGCAGTGCTATTCTAGACCTGCTTTGGAGACAGAACGAGGGCGTGAAATCACCACGTTCATTACCACAGGATGCCGGAGAGGCCAAGTATGTAAATGGGTTGGAGAGGGATGAAGTCTGTCAGTGGAGGTAGATCCATTAGGGCTATTAAGGTACTTCCACCCGGATGCAGACCCTTTCTCAGGAAGTCCCCAAGCTGCCAACCAGCAGCTGGAAGGGACACCAGGAAGCACATCTTGTTTCTCCTGCTCTTCCCGTGAGTTACAGAAGAGCCGGCTGTGGAAAAATACCCGCGGGGTTCAGCAGCTGAAAAGGAAAGAAAAAGAAGCAAAAATCCTTGCTGAGGATTTCAGCATTGAAAGGGGTTGGAGCAGTTAGTGAGGGCAAGCTTTAAGGTGTGAAACTGCCAGGGGTCCCTGCGGGATGGAGGATGGCCCAGACCTCGGCGGCTGAGCGACCGGCGCGCGAAGCAGGCGGGGAAGAAAGCTGGCAAGAAAAGGAGACAAACAGCCTGCTGCCGGGACAAGGGAGGGCTGCCAAAAACCCAGCGGGGCCAGGCCTGGGGAGCCCAGCCAGGGTGAGCGGCACAGGGCTCCCGGCCATGGGGGAGACGAGGGCAGGCAGCGCACGGGGGCCAGGCAGGCTGGGGGGGCGGCTGTGCTGGGGGGAGGACGGCGGGGTGGGGAGCTGGACCCCAGCCACCCGCGGGCCCCCAGCCAGCAGTGGTGTTCAGCTCAGGGCAGGGGATCCCCCAACGCCTGGGTGACATGGGCAGGGGATCCCCCTTTCTCCAGGGCGACCATCCGCGAGGTGGGCAGGGAAGGGACATCCCCATCCCCAGGGTGACTGGAGTAGGGGCACCCTGTCCCCAGGGGTAACCAGGACAGGGGATCTCCCATCCTCGGGGTGATCGGGGCAGGGGATCCCCCATCCCCAAGGTGATCAGGGCAGGGGATCCCCCATCCCCAGGGGTAACCATGGCAGGGAATCCCCCATCCCCAGGGTGATCAGGGCGGGGACATCTCCCTTCCGGGGGTCACCGGGACAAGTGACACCCCTTCCCCAGGGTAACCAGGACAGGGGACCCCCGGGGTGACCAGGGCAGGGGACCCCCCCCTTCCCGAGCTCACCGGGACATCCCTTCCCCCCAGGTGACCAGAACAGGGGATATCCCACCCCGGGGGGGGCACGGGGACAGGGACCCCACCTCTCCCGAGGAGAGGGGGGCGGTGGGACCTCCGTGCCAGGGGTGAGCGGGGATCCCGCCGGGGGTGAGCGGCCCGGGGGCGGTGCCCGTCCCGGCCGGGGCCCGGGGGCGATCCCCGCCCGCCGCCGCCCCNCGGCCCCGGCATCCCCCGCCTCGGGGACTCCGCCCGGGTGGCAGCGGGAGCAGGGCTTCTGCCCGCACGCAGGAGGTGCCGGTACCGGGGCCGGCGGTTCCGGGCCGTCGGGGCCGGGCTGGGCCGCCCACCCCGGCTGGCGGGGGCGGGGAGTGCCCGGAGGGTCTCCTGGGCTGGGGGCGGGCGCCCCGACGTGCGGGGACGTGCAGGGTGCTGCGGGCACACCGGGGTGCTGGGGGTGCCCTGGGGGTGCTGGGGGTGCCCTGGGGCTCCCGGGGGCGCTGGGGTCCCGCGAGGTTGGGCTCCCCTGGGTTGGCGACCTGTTAGGGCTGGGGGTGCTGTGGAGCACCCAAGGGTGCAGGGGACCCACGGGGCTGGGGGTGCTGCAGGCTCCCTGGGGTGCTGGGGACCTACAGGGTGTGGGATGCTGTGCACCCCGGGGTGCTGGGGACCCACGGGGCTGGGGGTGCTGCAGGCTCCCTGGGATGCTGGGGACCTACAGGGTGTGGGATGCTGTGCACCCCGGGGTGCTGGGGACCCACGGGGCTGGGGGTGCTGCAGGCTCCCTGGGATGCTGGGGACCCACAGGGCTGGGGGTGTGGCAAGGCATCCTAGGCTGCTGCAGGCCCCTCCGGGGTGCTGGAGGGCACATGGGGTGCTGCGGGGTGCACATGGGGAACCTGCCATGGGGCTGTACCCAGCACTGTGCGTGTACCCCGACTGTGCCTGTGCACCCTGGGTGTAAATTTAGCCATTTCATCCCTGAGCGCTTCCTCGCAGCAGGGCGATCCCAGGCCGTTGGGGCTCGTTGCTGACCCCATGTGCTGTCACCAGCCCTGAGGGAGTTGGGGAGGTGGAAAGTGCTGGTGGGAGGCTGTGGACAGGTGGTAGATGTGGTGCAGGACAAGTGGTAGATGTTTTCTAGTGGAGATATAGGAGCCCTATAGAGCTATGGGTGTGACAGGGCATGTAAAGTTGATCCCCGTGTGAGTACGTCTGCGTACGGACCGTGCGCCTGTTGTCCAGGTGTTGTGTGAGCTCGGGGTGGTCCCCAAGGTGCTGGAGCGGGTGCAGAGCCCAAGGCCTCCCGACCAACCAGGCTGATGATGACGACAACTCCAGAAATAACAGCCCAACCCTGAAATGAGGCTGTTGAGAAGACCGAAGTGTTTCCCTTTCCCTCCCTGGGTCAGCGCCGGCACACCCACCCGCGTGGGATCCGGCTCCTCTGGGAGCAGCCCCAGCCCGGACGGCATGGCCAAAGTGGCCTGGGTGAGCGGGCACAGGGACAGCAGGTGACACGGTGCACGGGCCGTCCCCTACAGCCCCAGGGCAGGGGATGAGGACAGGGTAGGTGGCTGGGGAGGTGTGATGAGTCCCGGATACCTCCCGTCCACACCCAGCCTGCAGCGCTGGCGGGTGACACTGCAGGTGACGGGCACGCGTGACAGCTGGGTCCGTGCGAGGAGCCCAAATCCCAGCAGGTCGCTGGCAGCAGAGGAAGCCGTGTGCTTGCTCAGTGGTTTCCCTTTAACTTAGTAACAGCCTCAGCCCCAAGCTTCGGGGCTTATCGCCTGTGCGCAGCTTCGAGGGAAGCGTGCCTGGCCGAGATAAATCAAGTCACGCTGGCCAGGGCTGCTCTGGACTCTGTTCTTCTCACATTCCTCATGACCTCAGTATTTTGGCTCAGGAGGAGAGCCGGGGAGAGCCCTCCCCGTGTCCGGCCCCGGCCACGCCGGTGGAGCGGCTCGGGCTGCACGGCGGCGCATGGCCGAGCCAGGGCGGGGGCTGCCCCACTTGTGTCCCTGGCAAGGGAAAGGGCCCAAAGGAGTCCCGAGCTTTAAAAATATCTCCCCCAGGCCTGTCCCCTGCCAGTCTGGGACCCAGAGGGGGGATTGATCCATGGACCACAAGGCCGGGGGTCCCAGGGGGCTGGCTGGGGCTGGGGCACGGGTGCTGGATGGTACCTGAGCCATGCTGAGGTGCCCAGACTGCCCCATCCCGGACATGGCTTTTTATTGGAATAGAGCGGAGCGGCTCCAGTTTTGGCCCCAGGTTTCCTGTGTTGGCATTGGTACGAGGGCAAGAGGGGGAAATAGAGGTGCGAGCCCAGGGCAAAGCGTAGCCCTGGCTCCGCAGGGAAGATTGGGTCCCTGCGCATCCTCCTCCTCCTCCTCTCGCTGCCAAGCCTCCCCAGCAGTGCTTCGCTTTGTACCAGCCTGCTTTTCTGCGGAAACACTGCGGCTAGAAGCAACGCTTTCGTTTCTTCTGAAGGAAGCTGGGATCGTGCGGGTTCCCCTGCCTCCAGCACCCGGAGGTCCCTGTGCCCAGCCCCAGTGCCCAGGGGAGCAGCCGAAGCTGCCGAAAATCAACCTTTGGCACCAAAGCGGCCGGCACGGTCCTCCCCGTGGGGACTTCAGCCCAGGTGGAGAGCGGCTTCTCTTTGAATCGGTGCCGCGGAGGTGGCAGCCGGCTGGGGACAAGGCTGGCTTTGTGCGGCCAGGCCGGCAGGTGCCGGCGGTGGCTGGGCCGCGGGTGTGGGGACTTAACCCTCTCGCCGCTGCTGCACGCCGGGGCCGTCTGCCTCCATGGCTCATCCTCGCTGGCTCAAATCCAGCCTTGCCGCTCGCCTCGCTGCCCAGCCCGGCAGCCCAGGGGCAGTTCTCACGTCACGGGGAGCCCAGAGGGTTTTGCACGTCACAGGGACCCTGTCAAGGTTTGGACGCTGAGGGGACCCCGTCAGGGTTGGCACATCGCAGGGTCCCCAGGGCAATTTGCACGTGGTTGGGAGCTGGCAGGTTTCATCTCCTGGCCTGGCCTTTTGTTTTGGAGCTGGGTAAAGGCAGCAGCTGCTGCCCTGGGTCCAGCCCATCCTGTCATACCAAAAGTAATGGGGGCTGAGAGCCACGGGGGAGCTGCGGGAGGATCTGCCCCGGCTTTGGGGATGGGCAGCGCAGCCGCACAGTTGGCAGCAGCTGCCGGCCTCAGCTGAAGGGGCAGGAGGAGGTGGCAGGGGGGACGAGCAGTGCGTCCCTGGGTCAGCGGAGGGGACAGCGGGACAGTGCTGGTGGAAAGGGCACCTTTGCCGCAAGCGGGAGGAGCGGTGCAGGAGACATCCCGGCGGGGGTCCCGGCAGAGGCGGCTTTTCCTGGCGCAGCCCCAGGCAGGACAATACCCGGCCGGGCGGCGGAAGGGAGCTGCCGGCCGCTTCCCCTGAGGAAACGCACCCACTGGCTCTGGCTCCTGTTGCTCTCCCTCTTCCTCCCGTTTGATTTACCGCATGCACGGAGCCCAGCGGGAAGTTTGTCCTGGCCCCGGCACTGTTTAATTACCTGCAGTGAGGGCTGTGCGGAGGAGGAAGCCGGCTGCTTCCTGGGGCCGGAGGGATTAGATGAGGTGGGGGGCGTGCGGACCCTTTTAGGTACAAAGCCGGCAGCATGGGAATGGTGGGTGCCAGCACGAAGCTGGGATGATCCCAAGGGAGGTGGAAGGGGTGCCGGCATGAAGCTGGGATATTCCCAAGGGAGGTGGAAGAGGTGCTGGCACAGAGCCGGGATATTCCCAAGGGAGGTGGAAGGGGTGCCGGCATGAAGCTGGGATGTTCCCAGGAGAGGTGGAAGGGGTGCTGGCATGAAGCTGGGATGTTCCCAAGGGAGGTGGAAGGGGTGCTGGCACAGAGCCGGGATGTTTCCAGGAGAAGTGGAAGGGGTGCTGGCACGAAGCTGGGATGATCCCAAGGGAGGTGGAAGTTGGGATGTGCATCAGCTGCAGATAGTAGAGGACTGGGAGGGCCCCAGGATCCGGCCCCGTGACTGATGGGATGGGTCTCATCCCTACCCCGCTGGACTCGACGCCGTGCGCTGGGGCTGGCGGTGGGAGGCTGCCATGTCGCCTGGGTGACAAGCGGGGCCGGGGAGCAGCAGGCAGCATCGTCGCGGGCAGTGGGTGCGAGCCAGGGGCCAGAGCATTGTCCTCAAGCTGGGCCATGTGATGGGGGCAGCCACAGCACCTCTGCTAGAAAAGTTTGGATCCTCCAGTCGTCACGGGCTTTGGGGATGGATGCAGGTGTTTCTCTGCAGCCAAGGCCGGATCCTGCTCCCTTCTCTGGGCAGCACTGAGCCCCAGCTTCCCTTAGGGCTGTGTCTGAGCTGCCTTTCCTCTGCGGCACGCCTCCTCCCCTGCTTTCTTCTAAAAACAGCTCGGTGCCAAATGCTTTACCCACTGACAGCCGCACAGCCCCACGGCCACCTGCGCCCTGTGGGCAGGGCCCCCACATCCCTGCCACGCAGGGACCCCACGCACAGCGGCGGTGGGTGCTCCCAGGGTGCTGTTTGCCCCCATCCCGCTCCCACCAGGAGCACTTCCCACCTGGGCCCCGGCACCCAGATGTTGTGGCCGGTCCCAGCTGGATGCTCACAGCTGGTGGCCCCCCCCAGCTCACCCGTGGCCCACAGCTGCATCCCGCTGGCTCTCCTCCAGCACGCCCGTGCCTGGCTCCTGGGAAAACCAGGCTCCCATTTCATTCCCCTCTGCCTCCCGCCATGCCTTATCCTGCATTATCGACAGGGAAAAGCAGCCAGCTCCCTCCTGGGGGTCACCGGCCCTCGAGACACCCCCAAAACGGGGGTGGGCAGCGCGGGGCACGCTGGTGCTGCTCAGCCTGGGTGGTGAGGACGGACATCACACCCAGCGACCAACGGGTGCTGGCAGCTGCCTGTGGTCATGTGGCTTTGCAAAAGCATCGATTCCCTTTATCCAAAGCAAACTTCTCCGCTGAGAATCGTGCCTGTAAGGGCTGCAGCCTCTTTTGATTTCTAGCCCGCTCCTCCAGCGCGGCCGAGCTCTGACTCATGACTCTGCACCCTTGGAACTGGCAGCGCAATCGCTGCGGCCGTCCCAGCCTGGGCTGCGAAGCATTCCTTAAATGTACAAACAATCCCCAGCCCCGCAGGCAGCGCCGCGCTCGCCCGCCCGGCAGCCGGCTCGAGCTTCAGCCCCGCGGCACCGAGGCTGGAGGGAGGCGAGGGGGTCCTGGCGCATGGCGGGGGGCGGCCGCGGGGGGCTCCCCGGGCGGGGGGCAGTGGTTTGCAGCTGCGTGGGGCTCAGCAGCCCCCAATTTGCAGGGTTTCGCCAGATGTGGCCCCGTTGTTCTTGCAGGTTGATGGTTCCCTGGTCAGCAGCATCCTGGGGAGAAGATGGCTCAGCCTGCACCCCTGAACCAGAACCTCCCAGGTAAAGGGACCAGGGTTGTCACTGGGCAGGGACAGCAGAAGGAGCATGAGGGGAGTGGCAGGGCTGAACTGTCCCGTCCCATCCTGATGGGCTTCCTCACCCCAGCACCGACCCTGGCACAGAGCGGGTGCCCTGTGACACCCGGTGGCACCAAGGGTGCCGGGGACAGGCTATCCGCCGGGCCCGCTGCCAGCCACATCACAGTGGGGAGGGGGGCTGCAGGCTGCAAATCCCAGTATAACCCAGTTGGAAAAGCCTTCCTGTCTCCACCAGATCCCTGCCTAACAGTCCCTGCTCCTCTTGCAGATATCGGGGGCCCGTTCTTGTACCGGGACCAGGACGATGGGGAGAAGAGCTCGTATTCAGTGGAAACCCCCTACGGCTTCCTCCTGGACCTGGATTTCCTGAAATACGTCGATGACATCGAAAGCGGCCAAACGCTCAAGAAAGTGCCGCTGCCTCGCAGGGCAAGAGGGGCCCGGCAGCCGCCCAGTGCCCTGCGCAGCCCCAGCAGCCACGCCAGCGCCTGGACCTCCACCGAGTCCCTCACCTCCACGGCCAGCGAGGAGGGCAGGACCGCGCTGCTGCTGTCCCCGCACAGCCGGGCACCCCCCGAGCCCTCGAGCAAGCCAACCTCCCAGTCCGTCTCGCCGCTGCCACCGGTGCGGCTGCTCCCACCTCCCACCCACAAGTGCCTTGTGCGAAACCCACGGGTGGAGAAGACCTTGCTGGAGACAAGCAGGAGGCTGGAGCAGGAGCAGGGCCATTTGCAGGATACCAGTGGTCCCTCCCGCGGTGGCCCGGGTCAGCCTCCCCCCTGGGTGCCGCTGGGCACCGAGGGCCAGGCGGGCTGGGGGTGGGCGAGCCCCGGCAGCTCGGGGCGCAGCACGCCGGCGGCGGGGCTCGGCGCTGCCCCGCTGCAGCACGTGCGGGAGCAGATGGCCGCAGCCCTGCGGCAGCTGCGGGACCTGGAGGAGCAGGTGAAAACCATCCCCCTCCTGGAGACGCAGATCTGCGAGCTGCAGAGGGAGAAGGCGAAGCTGATTGAGAAGCTGTCGGCAGAGCCCGGCGAGGCTTTTGGCCACCCCTCTGGCTCCGAGGCGGTGGCGGGAGGTGAGGAGCTGCCCCGAGTGGGGCCGGAGAGCGAAGCGGAGCCAGCGAAGGGACGAGCAAGCAAGATCGCGGAGCTGAGGAAGCTGACGGAGAAGCTGGCCGTGCCGGAGCGGGGCGGCAGGGCTTGGCCAGGCAGGAGCCCCAGGGCCGCTGAGAGGCCGTGCCGCTCCGTGGCAGTGGGTGAGGACCGGGCCATGACCGATGCTGTCTTCTACTACCGGTCACAGCAGGAGGGTGGTGACGTGCCGGACAGCGGGGCGAGGGAGCGCAGGGACGCGGCCGTCTGGGTGCTGGAGTCCTCGCTGGGGCTGGCCAGCGAGGCGGAGCGGGAGCTGGAGCTGCTGCAGCAGACGGTGGGGCACCAGAAGGAGGTGATCGCCCTGATGGAGGGGCACCTGCAAGAGGCCACGCGGGAGCTGGAGGAGCTGCGGCTGGAGGTGTGCGCCCGCCGGCCCCGCGGGCGGGCAGACAAGGAGGTGATGGCCAAGCCGCAGGTGGCCGAGGCGCTGGTGGAGGCGGTGGTGGCCACACAGAGCCGGGCAGCCGGCGACCACCCAGAGACGGCAGACGCAGGGGTGGAATGCTGCCCGGCCACCACCTGCGTCGGGGTGGGCTGCCGCCCTGACGGGTGGGACGTGGCGGTCGGCCCCGATTTGGCCCCCAGGTGCGAAGACAAGGGCAGCCAGACCAACGTGGGCAGCACTGACCCAGCGGGTGAGCAGATGGAGCCCGGCACGGGCGATGCCCAGAGCAGGCCCTCGGTGCAGGGTGCAGGAGCGATGGGGGGAACGTGCCAGGGCAGCCCAGCCCCCGGGGCAGCCACGCCAGAGACCACGCACAGTGGCCGGGACCCGTCCCCAGCGCGCGATGGCGGAGCTGCCCTGAGCCCTGCGGCCGGTGAGTTGACAGTGGGGATGACACCAGGGTCCGGGCTGGGACATTCCTGTGGGAAGGGAGAGGGTGGCCCCGTTGGGGACAGCAGGGCTGACGCTACTTGTGTCACAGCAGCTGCCTGCACTCTGCCCATGTCCCTCCCATGCCCGTCCTGGGGTCTAGTGGGTTTGGGGTGCCCAGGCAGCCCCATGGGGAGGTTCCTGCTTGCTGGCCCCTGACACCCATCTCTCTGCCCCCAGGAGCCCTAAAGTCCATCATGAAGAAGCGGGACGGTCCCCCCCGGAGCGAGGCCGAGGGCAGCAAGAAGAGCCTGCAGTTCGTGGGCGTGCTGAACGGGGAGTACGTGCCGAGCAGCTCCGGCTGCCCCCCTTGGGCCAGCCCCGGCCCCCCGCATCCCCATCCTGGGCTGTGGCAATGGGGGGTGTGGGGGGGACCAGCTGGGTGCTACTTTACCACTGAGCATCCTCCCTCTGTGCAGGTACGAGAGTACGTCGAGCGAGGAGGAGGAGGAGGAGGAAGGAGACAGCTCCTCCGAGAAGGCTTCGGCCGACAGCTCCGACAGTGAGGAGCAGGGGGACACTGAAACCTCAGATGAGGAGGCCAGGGAAGGCGAGTGCGAGCCAGGACGGGAGTGCGAGGGGGCCAGCGTGACCCTGCCAGAGCCCCCCGAGGTGAAGGAGAAGTAAGTGCCGATGGGGAAGGCTCCCTCGCCCTGCGCAGCTGGGAGCCGCGGGCTGGCACCGGCCCTGCCGACTTGGGGCGTCTGGTTTCAGTGCAGCCAATGGGAAAAACAATTCAGCTCCTGCAGAAACCATTTGGCAGGAAAAAATCCTTCCAGCTTCTTGGGTCTGCTAAGGAAAGGATGAGACTGAGGCCCCAGATGCCTCTTTGCTGGAGAAGATAGTTTGGAGGGGGGGAAAAAAAGGAAAACAGCAGCCCTTAATGGCATTTTTCAACAAAAGGAAAAAAAATTGGCCTAAAAATGGGTAAATCGTGCCTGAGCACTCCGTATAAGGCTTGGTTCAGTGGGGGTTTGCAGAGGCTGAGGCTGCCAGGGTGCAACCACCAGGCTGGACGTTGCACCGTAGGGAGCTCGTGGAGGCTCGCAGGCATCGGGCAGAGGAGCAAAACCTCCACGGCGGGACTCGGGGTGCCCCTTGCCAGCGCGGTTTTGGTGGGGCAACGCAGCCCCGCACCGCAGATGCCCTCGTGCTCTCCCCAGGTTCGAGCTGAGCCCCAGGATGCGGGAGGCCTGCCTCATCGTCAAGACCCACCTGGGCCACCCCGGAGCCACCAAGAGCAAAGAGGTGGTGAGTGGGGTGCTGCCGGTGGGAGGGCTTGCCGGGGTCCCCCCTGGGGCTGGCCCTCCCCACAGATGGGCCAGCAAAACCCAGTTCAGCACCTTCCTCCAAAACACAGCCCTTTGCTCCAGGCTTTGTCCCAAAACCCGTGTGGACTCAGCTCGGGCCATCCCAGCATGGTTTTGGGGTTTCAGGGTCCTGCCTTCATCCAGTTCCCTCTAGAGTGGGATTTCTGCTCCCCCCCAGGGCTGGCAGCAGAGGGGGTGGGTGCAGGGGGGGTGTTGGGGCAGGGGGGAG
>VZTQ01002481.1:63677-127435 GCA_013400755.1 Pelecanoides urinatrix
GGGAACAAACAGCAGCCAGAGAAGTAAACACCGAGGTGGATTTCTTGCACTCATAGCTAGTTCCTGAGAGCTCTGCTGCGTCACGCAAATCAGGGGAGCCCAGACTTGCCCAATGCTCTGAAACTGAAGCACCACCGAAGAAGAATCAAGAACTAGATCAAGCAACAGCACAAGCACATACTGACAGGCTTTCTCTAGAGCACAAGATCCACCTCAGGCCGCCCATGAGCTGACCAGGGCACAACTAACACCTGCAGGAGGGGAAAAAACCACACACGTTCTTTCAACACCAGCCTTAACAGCAATACCCACTATCTGCTTAAGTTCAGCGATTTGAACATCTATTCCAGAAGTGCTCTCCTCAGCTTTAGGATACTTAAACCCTCAACCCCACCTACCACTGAAGTGCCTTAAGCAAGTGCAGGACATTGGATGAAGAACACTCCCATCAGAGACCACAGGATCAGCAGCCGCAGACCCGACTCGGTCCAAACGCACCACAAACCAGTATCACTATTACCAGTTGGAAAATACCAGTACTTAAAAACCAGCCCTTGAATAGTGACAGTTTTCAGGCTCAGTCCTAATCCTTTCAGCCTTACTTTTACTTTATGTAAGAGCCCAAGCCAATAAATCTTTCTAGCTGATTGTGTGGTAGAAGGGAAAGCTGAGGAAGAAAATAAAAATTGGACTGATTTACTAACTCCTCTAAGGGGAGAGAGACAAGCACTCACTCTCTGCGGGTGACCGCCAGGAAAGACAGCAAGGAGGTGTATTTATAGCAGCATTTATAGACAGCTTACTGAGGACAGAAAGACAAAAGCAGCAGGCTGTTGCTTTGCAAGCTGGTACAGAGCTTGACTTTCAACTTGTAATTAAATTCCACAGAAGTCCAGGAAGTTTAGCAGTGCTACTTTACCAGTTACATACAGAAAAACGCTTACCAGAAAGGTTGGGATTAAGGTTGCTGTAATCAAAACAGAGTTATTTTTATTGTGACAGGTTAATAAAAATGCAAGACAGTAATATTACAACGAAGGCACTATGTGTAGCCCCAGTAATAAGCAGGGCTTCTGTCCCTCCGCTGAACCCAACAACAAAAGGCAGGTGCGTAGGCACCGAGACACACCAGAGCACTCACATATTCAATAAGTGACACCTAGGCAAGGGACTACTGGAAAAACCCTTTATTGCAGCAACACAACCGCCACGCTCCTCTCCATCCGCGACCCATGTCTGGCCGAGCAGGTGCCAGCTGGCCGCTCCCAGCAAACGCCGTAAGGCTTCATCACCTGAAACAGAACAACGGGGGCCGCACTGGTTGAGGCCACGGCGCCGTGGCTCCGCGAGGCGGGGAGGCCGCCAGGGCCGAGCGCTCCGCGCCGCGGGCAGCCCCGGGCTCACCGGCTCAGCGCAGCCGCCGGGCCTCCCGCTCCGACTCCAGCAGGGTGAGAACGTCGCCTTCGCGCACCGGCCCCTTCACGTTGCGGATGATGGAGCGGCTCGTATCGTCCATGAACTCCACACGCACCTGTGGGACGAGACAGCGTCAGCCCGGCCCGGCGGCACCGCTCCGGGCCCGGGCCCAGGCCCAGGCCGCTCACCTGCGTGCACTGCCCCTGGGAACCGGTCCGGCCCAGCACCTTGGTCACCTGCGGGGACAGAGCAGGGGGTCAGCGCAGGGGGTCAGCGCCCGATCCCGGTCCCGATCCGGCCCGGCGCCCCCACCCTGGCCAGCTTGATGGGCTGCACGCGGCTGGTGTCCATGGCGGCTCCGCGGCGCAGGAAAGGGGCGGCGCCCTCCCGCGCAGCTTTATATAGCGCCAAGTCTCGCGAGACCCAGCGTGCCCCGCGCGCTCCCGGCACCCCCCCGCGCCTCCCTGCCCTTCACAGCGGGCAAGATGGCGACGGCCACCCGCCTCATCCAGCGCCTCCGCAACTTCTTGGCGGGGGTAAGGGAGGCCCCAGCCCTCAACGCCGCCGCGGGTACCGGGCGCTGCGCCCCCCGCGGGCCGCTGCCCTGCGCCGGCGGCTCCGCGGAGCCGCCGGCGCAGGGCAGCGGCCCGCGGGGGTGCGCAGCGCCCGGCATCGCGTGAGACGCTCTCGCCTTGCCTTGCAGCGGGACCTCCAGGCCAAGCTGTCGCTGCGCTACACGGAGATCTCCAAGAGGTGCCGGCGGGGCGGGCTGGCCTGTGGGTTTCGGCGTGAGCGCTGAGGCTCGCCGGCCGCGACTGACGTTCTGGAACCGTTCTCTGTCTAGAACCCAGCCGCCGCCTCGGCTCCCGGTGGGCCCCAGTCACAAGTTCGCCAATAACTATTACTGCAGCCGGGACGGACGCCGAGAGTCTTTCCCGCCTATCGTGGTCGCGACAGCGCAGAAAACCCTCGCTGCGGGGGCTCAGGCTGACAGGTAGGTCTAACCTGGTCGGTCCCGCAGCCCTGCTGCTGCCGCCGCTTGAGCTGAGCGGGCTGAAGCCTTGTTTGACTTAGGCCAGAAATACAGAACGCTTCTAATAAGTGGTGTTAGATTTCACAAGTTGGTAGAAGAACGCTGAACTGTTTCTTTGTGTCTCCTCTTGAATAAGTGAGACGGCTGGAAGTTGCCTTAACAAACCTCTCTAGCCGGAGCACATCCAAAGAAGGGCAACGGAGCTGGGGAAGGGCCTGGAGCACAAGTCTGATGAGGAGCGGCTGAGGGAACTGGGGGTGTTCAGCCTGGAGAAGGAGAGCAGACCTTATCGCTCGCTACAACTACCTGAAACGTGGTTGTAACGAGATTGTGGTCGGTCTCTTCTCCCAAGTAACAAGCGATAGGATGAGAGGAAAGGGCCTCAAGTTGTGCCAGGGGAGGCTGAGATTGGATATTAGGAAAAATTTCTTCACTGAAAGGGTTGTCGAACACTGGAGCGGGCTGCCCAGGGAAGTGGCTGAGTCACCATCTCTGGAGGCATTTAAAAGACGTGTAAATATGGTGTTTAGGGACATGGTTTAGTGGTGGACTTGGCAGTGTTAGGTTTATGGTTGGACTCGATGATCTTAAGGGTCTTTTCCAACCTAAATGATTCTGTGATTATGTCATAAAACCTGTACTCTTGATTAAATCTGAGTGGTTTTCATGGTGTTATTAAAGCCTCTTTTTCTCTCTTCCTTTGTCTATCCCAGTTCAGGCTCTGCAGTGACAACAGCTGAGAAAAAACCAGTGACACCAGGACCAACACTTAAGAAGTGGGAAATTTCAAAAGACCAGCCCTATTTGTGAGAAATAAAAATGACGAGGCTGGATGTGCAGGTTACAGTTCGTTACAAAGCAGCACTCTAATGAGGAGGCCTGTGGTGGATTTTGCTATAGTGATGCTGCATAGAACTTGTCCTAGTGCTGCTGATGCATGACTAATAAATGTATTTAAAGCAGTGATTATTCCCCCCCCCCCCCCCGATTTTGTCTATTTGAATTCTCCAAATTACTACTCTTCAATATTGTTTTGGGTGTAAGGTTTTCTTGAGGGAATAGCAGCATAGGACTTGCATTTGAGCTTAGGCTCGGTGGATTTGGAAGCTACAGCTGAGATACCACTTAAGGACAGAGCTGAATAAAACACACCCCAGCCAAAAAGGACCCGGTGCTGTGATTTTGCAGTAAGAGACGTGAGTTAAGCAGCCTGTGGCACTCTTACCACGGGGGCCCGATACCCCGCTCAGGCCGCCCCGCTGCAGCTACGCACTGTTCAGATGCTGAGCACTAGTCCAGTCCCTCCCCGATGACAACAGGTCACCCGGGCTCACGCTGCGGTGACCCGGCGATTGCAAGCGAGCTACGCCGATCGTGGAACCGCTGGAGCGTACGTCTGTGGAGGGGGCGGGAGGAGCCCTTGCGCGGCCGGTGCCTCGGGGGAAAACCTTCAGAAGCCACCGCGAGAGGCAGCGGCCGGAGCGAGCCGGGCGGTGGGCGCGGGGGCTGGCTCGCTCCGAGCAAACTGCCCGGCCCGAGCAGGGCCCCGGGGCCGCGCCCGCCGTCCCGCCCGGCCCGAGCCAGGCGCAGCGCAGGGTCCCTCGGGCGAGCGCGAGGGGAGGGCGGGGCCTCCTCAAGGGCACGCGCCTGCGCCCCGCCCTCCCTGGCATCCCATTGGTGGAGGTCATGCCCGTACGCATGCGCCCTAAGCAGCGCGCGGCCGGCTTTATAGCGGCGCAGCGGCGGCAGCGGGTCCCATGGCGGGGGCTTGCGGCATGGCGCGGCTGCTGCTGCTCCCGCCGCTCCTGCTGCTGCTCCTGCTTCCGCTGCTCCTCCTGCTGCTGCTCCCGCCGCCTCCGCCAGGGAACGGTCAGCGTGGGGCGAGGCTGGGGGCGCGCGCGCGGCCGCACCGCGTCTCCGTTGTGCCTATTGGCTCCCCGCGCACGCCCTTCGCTCTCATTGGCTGGTGCCTTCGTACGCCCTGCGCGCGGGCTCCCCTCAGCGAGGGGCGCGGGGGTCCCGGCGGGCAGCGGCCCGGGGCGGAGGGGGGGTCCCGCGCCTCCCCGCGCCTCCTCACCCCCTGTCCGCCCCCCGCAGCGTCCCTGCCCGGCTGCCGCCCGGACCAGTTCCAGTGCAAGCCCGGCGCCACCTGCTTCCCCTGGGAATGGCGCTGCGATGGGCACCCCGACTGCGAGGACGAGGAGGACGAGCGGGACTGCGGGACGGCGACCCCGGCGGAGCCGAGTCCTGACGGCGCTTGGGTGACCCCGCCGCGGAGCTCGGAGGTGCTGCCCACCGGCAGCGCAGGTACGGGGCTGCGGCCGGAGGTACGGCCCTGTCGATCGGCCGGGGGGGGACGGGGAGCGGCGGGCTGAGCCTGCGGGGGGCGGCGCCGGAGCCTCGGCTGTCGGCCGCCGTGCTCAGGGGGTGATAAACCGGACTAAAGCCTTTAATCTCTGTCGGTTTTAGCCTCTCTGAGACAGTTGCATCCGTCACAGCTTGCTTTGGGCAGAGGAAGCCCTGCAGGGTTAGCCCCACCTTAAGCTTCCTCCTGTGGAGACAGCGTTTAAACACCCCAGGGCTCCCTCGGGAAGTGCCTTTGAAGTACCTTCTTCCAGAACATGCAATTCTGGCTGCCTCCTTCCAACAAGCCAGTGACATTGGAGCCTCTGTCCACGCTTCTGAGCTCCTCTGATCTCTGGGGAATGGGCAAGCTGAAGGGAAAAGGATGAGGAAAGCACTTATGGGCCATGCGGGCAGGATCAGAGCAGCAGACGCTGTCAAGCTGAAGGGTGTCTCTGCATCCCCAGGACTGTTTGTGTCTGCTGCTCTGCTCCAAGGTGCTCTGGAGCTTCCTCTGTCACAGGCCTGTTGGCTGTCTGAGGTGCTTGAAAGTGCTGTTCCAGCTTCCCTTACCCCAGGGGTTTCTGTGGTGTCTGGGAGCTGGATGTGGAGAGGAGGGGGATTACGGCAGGTGTATTTGACATATTAGACTGTATTTGGATTTGATACCTGCACCAGTTCAGTTGGTAGGTGGGGAGATGAGCTGCATTGTGGTTGTACCTGGGGCTTCCCAGTGCCACGAGGAGAGGTTAGGAGGCTGCAGCTACAGCTGGGAAATTGCCCAGCTTTCCCTGTTATGCATTTCCAATAGGACTTTTTTTCCTTTGATGTGAGCTAATCACAGTAATGGCAGATAAGGTTTTGCTTAAATTGAAAAAGGCCTGTTGGCACTCTTGAGGTAAACTGGGAACTCAGCCAGGTTTGGATTGCTTTGAATGTTAACCATAAGGTGAGTTGGAAGCCTGATGGACTTGTTCTTTCCTTGCAGAGTCTTCAGCTACACCTGTGCCCGGGGCCTCTGTGCCCTCGAGGAGTCAACGCTGCACGTGGATCTTGATTATTGCGGGTATGTGAGACTCGGAGTGCTGCACGTGGTCTTGGTCCTGGCTTGGGCTATAAATTTAATATCCTGACGGAGTTAATTCCAGACCTGTATCAGTAGCTGCTTTCGCTGGGCTGGGAGGGCTATGGGAGGCCTTACGCCACAGCTTAGTCATTCCTCTGACTTGGACGCACTATGTCTTTGGAAAGGCCATTCTGTGCCGTCCAGCACTAACTCATTTCCTCTTTCTCTGTCCGTTATCCTTGAGGGAAGCTGCTGATCTCTAGCTGTTGGCTAATGCTGTTGAGCAACAGAGCCCAGTGCTGATGTCCAGACGAGGTGCAGTGAGTGGTTCTCTGCTTGTGCACTCTCCTCTCCAGTGCTTCTGAGCATCCTGGTAGCTGTGGGTTCTTGTGCTGTGTGGGGCCTGTCCAAAGCAAAAAGCAGATCTGACATCTTCAGTTTTGAAAACGCATCCAGGGAACAGCTGATGCCTGACAAGAGCCAGACAGGCTCATTTCCCTGAAGGGTAAGTTTCTTGCACCCCATGCACTCTGTATGCATGAGGGAGAAATGCCTTCTTGCCCTGTGTTTCTAGCCTCTAGAGCTTTCCCCTCTGGGGGTAGCTTTTCCCAGCTGTTCCTGCTGCTGGTCAGCCACGTGCTTGGGGTTTCAGTCTGCCCTGAAGCAGCAGAACTCTCCCCTTATCTTCCTTCCTTGCAATCAGGCATGAAGGCTCTTGCTTGACTGCACAGCCTAATCTGAGAAGATGCTGGCTTCTTTTGATAGTGATGTGCTGGTCTCTGTCCTTCCTCTGCTGCCAAGGACACTGAGCACTCATGCTAAGATACGAATCTTCTGGTGTGGGTTGTTTTCCTCCACTTTGCACAAACTGAAGTCAAGCCAGGTTTTTACCCAAAGGACTGTCAATAACCAGATGTCTTTCTGTTCTTGTAACAGGGATCTTTACCATGAGGTGATAAGATGGGACTAGCCTGGTCTCCCTCCTGCTCACCACACAGGCTGACTGAATTGGACATATGTTCTCAAATCTGGCTTGTTACACTGGAATAACAAGAGGGTGCTCCCCTTGGAAATGGGTCTTAGATTGTGGGATTACTTTGGCTCTGGAAATAGCCCAGGACCTTCCCTGGTGCTGTGAAATCACCCCTCACAACGGTGGTAGAAATTTCTTGATCATTCTTCCCTCCAGCGGTTGTTAATGCTGATTCTCACCAGCATGACCTTGGACCCAAAGATTTTATTCTCCATGAAATGACACGTGCTAGGTGCTGTTCAACTGTTTCCTTCCACTTTCAGCCAAGAGACTTGTTTCACCTGCCCCGTTCTTAGCCCCTGTTCCCTGACAAAATCCAGGGGGTTCTTATCCGTTTCAGTAGGAGCTCACTGACTCCGCACAGATCAGACATATACTCCATGTTTGCGCTAGTGTTTTGATGCAGCTCAGTCCGTAGTACAGGGAGATTTTACTGGCAGGTCAACCACAGAGGTGAAAGTTGAAAAGCTTCCTGTCTGCTCTGGCTTTGCTGCACGGCCGCCCTGAGTCAGCGTGGGTGAGCAGCTTCTCAGCACACTCCCTTCCAGCAAGGATCACCACCCTTTGCAGAACTGCAGTTTCTACCCCAGTGCTGAACTCTGGATGTTGCTTCTCTAACACTGTTAATGGTGTCTTCCTTAAAAACTTTTTGACATGAGTGGTGTCCCTCAAGGGCCCGTACTGGGACCAATGCTATTTAATATCTTCATCAGCGGCGTGTATAGTAAGGTGGAGTGGACCCTCAGCATGTCTGCAGATGAGACGGAGCTGAGGGGTGCAGCTGATTCGCTTGCGGGAGGGGGTGCCATCCAGAGGGACCTTGGCAGCCTGGAGGAGTGGGCCCATGTGAACATCATGAAGTTCAACAAGGCCAAGTGCAAGGTCCTGCACCTCGCTTGGGGCAATCCCTGGAGAAGAGAAGGCTCCGGGGAGACCTTGTTGTGTCTTGTAAGAAAGATGGAGAGAGGCTTTTTACCAAGGCCTGTAGTGGTAGGACAAGGGGCAACAGTTATAAACAGAAAGAGTAGTTTTAGATTGGACATAAGAAAGAAATGTTTTACGATGAGGGTGGTGAGATACTGGAACAGGTTGCCCAGAGAAGGTGTGGATGCCTCATCATTGGAAGTGTTCAAAGTCAGGCTGGATGGGGCTCTGAGCAACCTGATCTAGTGGAAGGTGTCCCTGGAGCTAGATGATCTTCCAACCCAAACCATTCTATGGGTCTATGAGGTTTTGAGTGTTTGTCTTTTGTCTTTTGTTTTTGTTTTGGGTTTGTTTGTTTGTTTGTTTCAGCTTGAAATAACTTATGTCTTGGATCAAACATTGTCCGTGCATTGTGGCCTGTGTAGCTCTTTCTGAACGGCTCAGTGCTGTACACTTCTCAGAAGAACTGGCAGTGGAGGGAGGAGATTACTGACCAGTACCTCTAGTTCAGTGCTGACCACATACTCCTTGCACAAGTGTTCGCTAAGTGCACAAAAGATAGCAGGCTGCTGCCTTAGCTGCTGATCTCTGTGCCTTAGAAGTGAGAACTTGGCTTGCCAAGCAGACACCGGTCATCAGCCTTAGAGCAGGAGTCTTCCACTCCTGGATAGTGTGTGTGAGCGTGCTGCTGTACCCCATGGGAGAAACTTCTATATGTGGTATGGAGTACTGGGTTATTCCAGCGCTGCTATTTTTAGTACCAAGAGGTCATTTGCAAGGGTGCACACAACCTTGCTTCTGTTTCCATAGGGACAAGTGGAGATAGCTGTTGGTGAATAAAGAACTTGAAACTAATGAGTTCTGGATTTTTTTCTTTTTGTTGGATTTGTGCATTTGCTTGAATTCTGTAGTAAGGAGGCTGCATCACCTTTGGATTGTCACATTCTGGGAAAGAGGACTCATGGTGGGTGGGCTGGCATGGGCAGATAGGGAAAGCAAGTGCTGCTGTGCCTGCCTGGGACTGAAGTGACTCCAGGACACATCGGCTGTAATAGAAAGAATGAAATATAGGGAGCGGAGTGGGTGGAGAGAAGAGAAACAGCTGGCACTGGCACCAGGGATGCTATTGCAGAATAGATGGCAAGTGGAAAGCTTATGCAAGAACAAGGTGAAAAACTTGAGACTGCGTGAGCTTGTTCCTTCTTCATTAGAGCATGTGGAGGGAGTGCGGTGCCCAGCAGAGCGGGAAGGTGCTTCAGGAATCCCAGCAGGACAGGGCTGAGATAGGGCTGATAGAAGTGCTTGTGCTGTCAGGGCCGTGTGGCAGAGATCAGCTGTCACCAGCTTGTCCCACATCATCCTCTCAGCTCGAGCCGCTGAGCTGAGACGTGCTGTTCTGTTACACGGGGCAGAGCCCCTCTCTCTGCGCGATGGGGAGCAAGGCCTGTGGCTAAACTCAGCAGTCGCAGCCTCTTCCCGCTGCAAGATCATGCAGGTTTTGCTTACGGATCCCTGAGCTGAATGTGTCAGGGTTGAAAGAAACACATTTTTATGGGTCTTGGGCCAAAACTTGGGGCTGTGTTTGTGACAGCAATTTCCCTTCCTCTGTTTGGTGCCAGAAGCATTTTTGTTATCCTAATCCCCAGGCTCAGAGACTTCAATTGTAGTGTGGCCTGAGCTTCTTTTCAGCCTAGGAGCAGCTTTGTGCTCCAGGTCTCTGTGTTTAATTAGATCAGTTCACGGAAATCAATGTGATGTTTTACATGCTGAGGTAGGGTTGTGTTCCAGGGTAAGACATCAAAGATCGGCCCGTTTAATTTTGGTTCCCCTTTTACTTGCAAATCCAAAGGATTATTTCTTCCTTTTCAGTTCCTGTAGCTCAGGGGAACTTCTACTGCATACTTGCGTTTCCAGTGCCCCATTCCATGTTCCTGCCCCTGCATGAGGGAGTAACGGGGCTGAAGGCCGGTGTGATGAGCAGGTGGCACAGGGCAGCGGTGCAGGAGCAACCTGTCACGTTGGGGATCCGCTCAGGCACTGCGTGGAGGGTCGGATGGTTCCTTCACCTCTTCCCTTGTAAATCTGCGCTGCGGGGTTTTGAGGGATGAGCTGGGAGGTAACAACTGTTTCCCTTCTCTGGGCTATGACAGCTGATGGAGCAGGGGCAGCTGCATTAGCGTTCATGTGCTTAACGAATGACCAGTGCCAAGAGCAGCATCTGTTGTGGGGGTACAAAGCTGACACAAATCCTGCATGTCTGCACCTTTCTGTGCCTGGCAAGGGAGGTCTTTCAGGGTTAAATCAAGGCAGGTTCACGCTCTCTTTTCAATTTGCTATCGTGGATGCCCTCCTTGGAAAGAGGGTACCGTGTGACAAACGCAAACAGCTAATAAGAGCAGAATAAGGAAAAAGAGAAGTGCAGAGCTGGAAATAGTTCCTTACATAAAGGGCTAGTGCTTCAATCTCATTATTGTCTTAAGGAGCGGACACTTAGCTGCCTCCTATTCCTACGATGCAAACCGCAATCTGATAAGCAATCGGCTTTGGGAACCTGGCCGGTGCCACGTGGCACCATGACACAGCCAGTGCCCGTCGGGCAGCAGCTCACCACAGCTCCTTTGAGCTCACAGCACTCGTCCCCGTCAGCGTGCGCCTGGTGGGAGTGTTCCCATGAAGCCAGAGCTGCTGTCCCACGGCCCCTAACAGCAATCGCTGCTTCAAGGATCGGGCATGATGAGGCAGCTGGGGACGAGGCACGCGAGTCTCTCTGCCAACCTGAAGATAGGGGATCGGCGGGGCTGCTGCCGGACACCGGAGGAAGAGGAAGTCCACATCCCATTTGCGCAGGACAGCCTGGTGAAGCGATGGAGCTCCGTGCAGAACGTGATGGACAGAAACCAGGAGAAAAGCAAGACTCCCATCCAAAGGAACAAGTACTTGCTCAACATTAACGTGGGTGGCAAATTGTTCCAGATAGCTTACAAAGCAGCGGCCCGGTATCCCGTCACTAGGCTTGGGAAGCTGGCCCTTTATACAGACCCTCTGAAGAAGCTGCAGCTCTGTGATGACTACTCAGTGCAGAAGAATGAATACTTCTTTGACAGAGATCCTTCAATTTTCCACTACATCTTCCACTTCTACCGCAGCGGGGTCCTGTGGATAATGGATGAGATGTGCCCCAGTAACTTTGTGGAGGAAATCGAGTACTGGGGAATCAATCTGAAATACTCCCAATCCTGCTGCCGGATCCTGTTTGAGGAAAAGCAAGATGAACTCAGTGAGTACCTGAAAATACAGAAGGAGCTGGAGGCAGAACTGGAGCCCTTGGACTCAACACAGCAGTTTGAGGGCAAATTTCTGGGATGGTTTCGGAAGATGATCTGGAACCTCATTGAGAACCCGTACTCTTCTGTCCCAGCCAAGATCATTGCTGTCATGTCGAGCATCTTTGTGCTTATCTCCATCATGGGCATGACACTGAGCACAGTGGAGGAGATGAAACACAAGACAGGGAAGATGTGGATGGAGCAGCTGGAGATGATCTGTGCCATCTTCTTCACCTCCGAATACCTCATGAGGCTCATATCCTCCTCCAGCCTCAAGAACTTTTTGCGGGCAGCATTTAATGCTGTAGACCTGGTGGCCATCCTGCCCTTCTACATCCAGATCCTCTTTGAAAATCTGGACGAAGGAGACACGCTTTACCATGAGGAACTGCACAAGATGGAGAATGTGAGCAAGCTGGGCAAAGTCCTCAAGCTCATCAAGCTCATGAGGATCTTCCGCATCCTCAAGCTGGCGCGCCACTCCACTGGCCTCCGGGCCTTCGGCTTCACCATGCGCCAGTGCTACCAGCAGGTTTGCTGCCTCCTCCTCTTCATCGCCATGGGGGTCTTCACCTTCTCCGCTCTCATGCACTCGGTGGAACATGATGTCCCAGGCACCAACTTCACCAGTATCCCCTACGCGTGGTGGTGGGCAGCGGTAAGGTGTGAGCCCCTTTTTCCAGAGAGGGTGGGGCTCTGTGAGTAGGGGCTGCCCTGGTGCTGGAGCGATTCACCACTGCTGCTGGCCAGGAGACAGAAAAGGGCCCCGTCCTCCCACCAGCTCAGTAATGGTGGGAAACCCAGGGCCCTGTATGCTCTGAGAAAAGAAATCAGAGATTTGTGCTAAGTTCAGAGGCTCAAAAGCCAGCACTGGGGTAGGATGGTGGGACAGAGGTGGTGGCCTAGGAACCTCCAGGACTGGGTTAGCAGTGAGGGAGGATGTAACTCAGCCCAGGCTGTGTCTGTCATGGGACCCAAGTGTTGGGTGGATGTGGTTCAGACCCCGTTGGCTTGGGGACAGCCACCTGGGACAGCCTGAGGCTTGTGCAGCGTTGCAGCCCGGCTCAGCTGGGCTCAGAAGGCGTGAGGGGGTCAGGGCTTGTGGGGCTGAGCCTGGGGACCCAGGGCTGCATGCAGAAACCAAGGAAACACGGTCACACTGTGCCTCAGCCCTTGTCCTGAGAGAGGTCACAGACTGGGGTGTGCTGCAGCCAGGGACAGGAGCCCTTCTTTGCTGCCCTGCTCATGCCGGGAGCTGGCAGCTCTGCTGAGCTGAGCGCTATAATAAACCTGGGATTACCTCCGAGATGAGGAGCAGCTAAAGCACTTGAGAGCCAGGGGTTATGAGGGCATTTTGATTTACGGATTAAATGATTCCACAGATCACTTCTGCTCTTATAATCCCCATTGGCCACCACAGGCTGCCTGCTTCAAATTCATCCCTCCTCGAGGAAGTGCAAAATCACTTAGCAAAATATCCAGATTTGAGTATTTAAACGTCACAGGCTGATCCTGTCCCCGGTCAGCATGGCTCCGTGCAAAGCCCAAACCATCTGCCTCAGCTCTCACCCTGTCCCCATAGTCCCGCTTCCCTGTCATCCAAACGCGGTTCCTCCGGGTGCATTCCTGGGCAGTGCCTCTGTTTCCCTTGGAGGGGGGGTCTGGGAAGCCCCATTCCTGTGGGACCAGGCAGCTTATGGCCAGGAAGCACCGGAGCCGCTGCTCCGTGGGGGCAGGAAGCTCCAGCAGACAGTCTGGCTGTGATGTCCAGCTGCCTTTGAAGAGACACACGCGAAGGGGAGGAGGGAGCAGGGAGACTTGCCTCTGGTCTCTGCTGTTGGGGCCTCATCCTTGGGTCTCCAAGCCTGCCGGGTGCAGCTCGGGGAGCTGAGCCCCGGCTGTGCAGGCTGCTGGAGCAGGGACAGCCGAGCTGGCTGCAGCCGTGGTGCAGTGCCGCTTCCAGGCTATACCCAGCTCCCACACAGGGGCAGAGGGAGGTTGGTCCCAGCAAGGGCAGGTGGGGTCTGCTGGGCTTGTTCACGTAGGATTTTATCCTTTCCCTTCCTCGCCAAGGTCAGCCTCTCCACTGTGGGCTACGGAGACACTGTGCCCGACACCATACTAGGCAGGATGGTGGCGTTTTGCTGCATCTCCTTTGGCATCATCCTCAACGGCATGCCCATCTCCATCCTCTACAACAAGTTTTCTGACTACTATGCCAAGCTGAAGGCCCATGAAATCGAGATCAGCAACTCGCTTAAGCTCTCCAAGAGGATCCGCTTGAAGGAGCGAGTTCTGCGGAAGCTGTCGGAGTGCTGCAGAGCCGACCCCCGCTGTCACCACTGACCACCCCCTCTGCCACGGTGCATCCTGCCCTCAGCCTGGCCGTCCCTCCAGCAGGTCCTGTCGCCTCCACAACTCGGGCAGCGAGCAGTAAGTCACAGCAGCATCTGGGGGCTCTGCCGTTGTACAGGTGCTGCTGCCAGCTCAGGCTGTTGGGAGGGATGAAACATGCCCGTGACTGTGTTGTGACCTTCCTCAATATTGCATGCTGGACCCTGCTGTCCTGCAGAGCGGTCAGTAAAGGACCAGCTAAAGAGGGTGCAGTACGGCCAAGGCTCGTGGCCCGTCTGTCGTGGTCTGGGGCACGGGGCATGCTGAGGACACAGGGAGCGAGCAGCGGGATGCATGGGGCTGAACTCTGTCACCTTTCTGCGGATGGTGGAGGTGGACACCCATGATGAGATGTGACACCTGCGCAGGCGCTGCTCTGCTCCCGCGTTGAGTGGGACAGACGCAGGCTCCCCCCGCCAGGCAGTGGCCCGGGACCCCATGACTGCATCCCAGCCAGGCCGATGTTCAGCCCAGGCTGAGCCCAGCGTGGGGATTTGGGTGAAGGCCCACGGAAAAGACTGCAGCCGTGCATCCTTCCAGCCAAACCCACTTTCCTTCCCACTGCCCTGGGAGCCTGGGGGCACAGTCCTGGCTCGGGATGCTGCTGCGACGGGAACCACGGGCACCCTGGGGGTGCAGAGCTGGTAGCCAGAGCATCCTCAGGAACAGGCATTTAATAAACCAGGCCAAAACCATTCATTGTCTTGGATTATTGGCCAGGCACTTTGTGTAATTCAGTAAACTGCTCGTAATTCAGGGGGGAGGAGGGGACATCTCCCCAGGGCTCACAACCACCTCTCCTGCCCATCGGTGGGAGGATGGGGCTCTCGTGGGACGCAGTGAGCCTGTCTGCATGTTGGTTTTGGGATGAGGTGCCTGGCTCTGGGTGCATTGGAAGAGGAGCTGGGACATCTGCATGTGCTCAGGACACACCAGTTGGCTCTGCCCTGTGTTCACATCCCAGTGGCAGTGGGGGGCAATGGGGGACATGTCTGTGGGGCACAGGGGAAGGATTTGCCCTCCATTGTGGGACCACATCTAGTCAATAGGCTCCCGGGGGGGTGGAATTCAACCTTTCCCTGGGTGGGATGGGGAGAGGGACCCCAGGCTGCAGGGCAGGCAGTGGCAGGGAAGGGCTGACTGCTGGTGCTGCTGTCGGGTGAGCAGTGGGAAGAAACTGGTGCCCGCCAGGCCAGGGTGGGATTTGGTCACTTGCAGGCTGAGCTTGGAGATGAAGAGCTGCTGGGGGGGTCCTGGTGTCAGCCTGGGACCACGGTTAAGCTGCTGCTGTTGGAAACTGTTGGAAAGAGGCTTGGAGGGGCTGAGCCCCCTGGCAGGGACAGCCACACTCCCGCTGAGTCCTGCACTGCAGGGGACAAGGGGCTGTGCCAGCGGGTGCAAGACAGGGACCCCTGCCCTGACCCCCAGCACCTACACCCGCTCCCTGGCACCCACATTGACACTCGCCCTCTGTACCCCTCCCCAGCACCGACCCGACCCCACAACATTGTCAACTCTGTTTTCCACGCCATTTCTCTTCCATGAGGAACCTTCTCTCTGGGCACGGAGCAGCCTCCTCCAGCCATCTTCACCCAGAGCCGTCCTTCCCCACCACCCACTCGCCCCGGCAGCATCACCTCCAGGAACCTCTACATCCCCCCTCAACCCCAGACCCCGTCACCGCATCCGCCCCCAGCCCCCATGTCCTGCTCGGGTTGGGGGGGGGGGGGGTCCCCCACCCCTCCATTGCGGGCTGGCTGGTGGATCCTGAGATCATTCAGCTTCCAAGAAACGGGGCTCAGCAACCGACCCCCCGCTCCGGAGACTGCGCTGCTGCTGAATCCTTATCTCTGCTTGCAGCACCCCTCCCTGTGCCCGCAGGGTGTTTGCTTGCCCTCGGCCAGCCCCATCCTGGGCAGTGGTCCCACAAGCAGCCCCTCGGAGAACAGCACTTTTAATAGTTCCTCTGAATTCATTTTATAAGTCACAACAACACAGAAATGTACAGACATTTACAGGACACTGTACAGGTTTCTGTCATATATTAGTGCTTTTGCTATATACATATAGTACAGCCTGCGGGAAGCTTCTGCACGGGCAAGGAAACCTGCACCCCCACGCAGGGCACCCCGAAATGGAGCTGTTGCCCCGGGGCTGCTGAGTCGCACGGGCTCATTCAGGTCGATTTAATCAGAGCTTGGCCCTGAGCCTTCCCGGGCACTACCGGGGGGTGACACCACCCGGGGCAGAGCCGGGCACCCCCTTGCTTTGCTCACCCTGGTCTCTTTTAGAGGGTTTTGTGGGACAGAGACCCCCACCCAGATGCTCTGGAGGGATTGGGAGCAGCCTCCGCTGCGGCGGTGTTTCCACCTTCCCACTCCTCCTGCCTCAGTGGCAGCCGCAGCTCCCAGCCACCATGTCGTCGTACTGCTTGAGGACCACGTTCTCGTCATCGTCGAAGTAGAGGAGGTTGATGGAGTAGAGCTTGTCGGGCACGCAGCAGGGGCTGCTGACGCCCTCGCTCAGCTTGAGGGCGTTGATGATGGACTGCACGGTGGCGTGGTTCGTTGGCCGCATGTTCTCGCCCAGTGGGAAGGGGCAGGAGCCCTTGCAATGGTAGGCGTTGTACCCCCGCGGCGAGATGATCCAGCCGGACCAGCCGATCTCCTCAAAGTCCACGGATAAGGGATGCCTCTGGCAGGGCTGGAGCCGGTCCAGCGAGCGTGTGCTGCGCGGCCCAGTCAGCTTGGGAACCGACATCTTGGCGGGGAGAATGGGAGCCTGAGGCTGTAAATCTGGCAGAAAGGAGCGGCCAATGCCATTAGCCATCAAGTGAGCCTGGGAGGAGGGAGAACACGGCGCAGCCCCCGCGGCCACCCCTCCCCGCGGGTTTTGTCTGCAGGCATCTGATGCAGCAAGCCCTTCGGTCACAGCCTGTCACCAGCCCAGGCAGAGCCACCAGGAGGTGACAACCTCACAGCCCCACAGCCCCACTCATCAGGGCAAGCAAAATCCAGATTTACATCTGCAAGCCTGCACCCCTGCACAGACAAAACCAGAGAGGAGACGGCCTCTCCCCCTGGTCGGAGAAGGAGCTTTGGATTTGAAGGAGCCCACATGTGGCGAGCACACCAGCACCCTGCGGGTGAGGGGACGGTGGCACCGAGGGAGCCGTGCCAGGGCGCGTGGGACCCACCTGGGAAGCTGGCCACGGGCAGGGACGCTCCCCGGCGCCCATCGTCCGTGAACAGGACCAACATGGGCTTCTTGCTCTCATGGTGGTCCCTGCTGGATGCGAACTGCAGTGGTGGGGGGTCGAGCGGGCTCCCGCCCGGGCCCTGGACCGTCACCAGCAAACCCTGGTTGCTGCTTTCATCTTCGGTCCAGTCGCGAACCTGGGGAACCAAACTGGTGTCACCGTGGCACCGCAGGCCAGGACAGGCACCGCGCTGGTGTCCCCATTGCAGGTGCCAGGTCAGCAAACCCTGCGCCCTGTCAGCAGCGGGGTGGCGTGAATCGGGACCCCCATGGCCATGGGAAGGGGCTGTGCTGCTCCAGGGCTGCGGCACAGGGGACGCTGGGGCAGGGGCCAGCACCGGTGCTACTTGTGGAGCCGTGGGACCGGTCTGGGGCAGGATGGAGCAGCCCCCCAGCGCTCTTGGCAGGGCCCTTACCCCCCCTTCCGGAGGCTGTGTGCCCCCCCACTGCTGCAGAGGCTACAGATAGGAAATTGCATTGGAGCCCGAAAGGCCGCTGGAGGTGAAATGGGTTAAAAAAAGCTTCTGCATGCAAACCTCCAGGGTTTCCTCTGTGCCACCCAAACCAGGGGAAAAGCAACTCACAGCCTGCGTGATGGCAAAGACCTCCCAGCCCGAGCCCTGCAGTGAGACCAGCCTGGCTGCCAGCAGCTTCTTGCCTCCAGGGGCATCGGGCTCGCTCTTCTCCAGCACTTGGTAGACGCTGACCTGGGGAAGGCAGCAAAGGGCCGTTACCAGCAGCAAGGGGAAAGACCCTGGACATAGGTACTGGGGAAAAAAATAAGGTGGGAGATGTGAGAGTTGTCAGCTTGGATTTGTCACAACCCGCCGGTGCCTTGGCTGGTGTGTGCACAAACCAGGATGATATTTAAGAACCCACCACGGTTAAATCATCGTGATTCTCTCCGCAATGCAGTGACACTCAGTCGCGTGAGTTTTACAGAGCTGGGCCGTGTTTCCACTGCAGGCGAGTGACCGCAGCATGCCAGTGGCATCCCCGGGCACAGGCGGGGGCACATCCCCATCCCCACCCCTGTCCCCATCCTGTCCCCCTCCTCACCTGGCAGAAGTGGTGCCTTTTGGGCCCGTCAGTGGCCCTCGGCCAGAGGCGGAATAGATGCAGCTCTGCTGTCAGGATCTTCTCGTTCTTGGCCACGCTAGAGAGGATAAAGAGGAACCGCATCTTCTCCCCGTGAGCTGGAGGGAAGGATGGGTTGAGAAGTGGAGCCATACGGGGGGGCAGCACCTCCACTGGCTGTGCTTGCCCCCTCCCGCAGCCCCGTCCCCACCGCCACGGGGACGACCCCGACCTTACTTTTATCCAAGAAGCTGCGGACCGTGTTGCCCTCCAGGATGCCGGGGTTCTTGGTGACACCATCCGCGTTGGCGACGGTGTTGAATAGATCCACCATGTACTGGGGCGGCTGCTTGAAGTGTGCTGGGGAGGGTGGAGGGTCTTCCATGCCAAAGACTTCCAGGAGCCTCTTCAGTGCCTCAGCCCGCCGGCTTGCCGCACTGGCCGGACTCAGGCACGCTGGCTTGGCCAGGGCCAGCAGCAGCAGGACTGTCCCCAGCATGGCTCTGCTGTCCCTGCCCCAGCTCGACTCCCCCCTGCCTCCCCGGTGCTGCATTTATAACTCGCTGGAAAGATGGAGTGGAGTCAAATATGCACAAGAGCAATCAGGAGGGTAAAGAGAGCTAATTGCCGTGCTAACAAGGTGTGAAGCTGGGCTCCTGGGCACCCTGCACCAATTAGCCCCAGTACACAAGCGGGAGGGGAGGACGGCTCACCCCAGCGCTCCCAGGGGCTGGGAGGGACACGGGGGTCCTGGGCCGGCGCAGCCCCTCGGCAAGGCCCTGGCTGGGCTGCGTTTGCTCTCCGTAGGAGACTAACTGGTTTTTAATGATGGCACTAATGGGACAAACAGGAGGACCTTTGTGTGGAGGAATGCAGCCCCCCTGAGAGCCGAGCGGGCTGGACGAGCATTCCCTTCCCACCTCTGTCCTGCCGCAGCAGCTTGTGCTGCCCCACGCCGCGGCCGCTGCCCGGAGCGAGGAGCATCGGGGCGGGGGGCTCGGTGTCACACGGGTGTCCCCATCCCATGTCCCTGTCAAGCGTGCAGGGTGGGGGGCCCGGGGACCCTTCACGCAGGATGGGCAGCCCAGGCTGCACGTCCTCCAACGCTCCCTGCCGCAACGCCCGCGCAAAGGAGCCCGGAGAGCTGAGACCACGGCACGAAGTGGGTTTCCAGCGGAGAACCGGTGGCCCCAGGGGCTGCAGCTCCCTTCCACAGTGCTGCTTGGCCCTGGACTGTGGCAGTGACTCAGCAGCAGGAGGAACCAAACCAAAATTAAGCTTTTTTTTTTTTAAAAAAAAAAATAGCCAATTGCCTTCCTGGGGATTAAAAGGCATTTGCTGCTAATTCCTGAATGCTCAATACTAATGAAATGTCATGAGAACCCTATGGGCTCCGGATGACAGATAAAAGCCAATTCTTTTGCTCATATTCCCCAATCACAGAGCAACCAGGCTGGTGAAGGTGAATGTGTTGGCACAGTACACTTGGACTCTACATTTGCCGTTTGTTTTAATGCCATTACTGAACAGAGAAAATTAGCATTATACAATACCCGCCAGTGCATCAGATAAAAAGAGCAGGATTAGAAAAGCCTGTTAGATCTTACAGGGAACAGGGAAACTCCCCGTGAATGAGGCCCACAGGTACGGGCTCTGCGAGAGGCTCGGCATGGAGAGGGGAAGGTGCAGGAACCTTCCATCTGTCCGTCTGCCGGCAGGGATCGAGCGGCGCTCCCCGGCCCCCGCAGGCACCCAGCCAAAGCACATCCAGGCCAACGCGGTAGGACAAACCAAAGGCTACTTGCCCCATTCGTGTCTATAACTTATTCTAACCCAATGCTTGGTGGGTGAAAGGGCTGTTAATTATCCAGAATAAGCAGGGAGGCAATGACAGGCTTGAGTTAATTGATAGAGGAAACTATTCGTATCCTCTGGATCCTTTCCTTCCTCTTCCTGGCTCACCAGCAGCAGCGGCACGTCCTGCAGGATAACTGGGGTTGCCTGCAGAGGGGACGTCTCTGCCCCACCATGCCTACCTACCTGTTTCCCTCTGCTCTCCGACTCCTGCTCCACATTTTGTAAATGGGAGCAGCTGGGCCTGTGCAACCCCCAGCCCCTGCCAGACGGCCACATCCCTCCGCACCCCGCATCCTCCTGGGATGCTTGGGCAGACGGAGGGGCTGCGGAGCTGCACAGCAGAGCCCCAAGGAGCTGTGAATTGCCCATGATGTTTATTTTACAAGCTGCAAAACATTTCGTAGAGGGTTCATTTATACAAGCTGTTTAAGATAGCTTTTATTCAAAAAATAGCCTTCTCTCATTTACATATACTACAGACAGTCTGGCGGGGGTCTGCAAGAGCCCCACCTGCAGCTCCCCATCCCCGCTACCCCCTGCACTGGCCCTGCCGGATGGCAACGACAGTGCGAACGCGGTCTCGTTGGTCTCCCGAACGCGTGTACGTCGTACTGGTGAGCGTGTACGTCGTACTGGTGAGCGTGTACGTCGTACTGGTGAGGGGCGCAGCAGCTGCAGGCAGCTCCCGACATTTCTCTCCACCTTGTGCCCCCCTGCAGTTAGAGACAAAGCCAGTGCATCCCCGGCCCCCCACGCCCCCGGGCCCTGCGTTTCACCACCTGGAAAAAGGGGCAGATGCCCCGGACCAGGGCGGGGGAGAAGGGAGGCAGCTTTCTTCCAGCAGCACCTATTCTGTACTCCTGGGGTAACTCCGTGAACTGTCTCCTCCCTCTCTGCCGGCGCAAAGCAGGAGTTTGTTCGTTCTTTGTGGTTTGATCTGCTTGCGTTCGCCACGTTTTTGTGTCCGCGAGCAACACAAAGTGCTGCTCCCACCCCCGGCCTGAAACAACCGTCTGGACCCACCCTGCCCCAGAGCAGCCCCCTCCTCCTGCCCCGCGGCATTGCCAGAGGGTGGGGGGCAGGAATGGCTCATCCCGGGCTGGAGAAAGCCACCGTCAGGACCCATCTGTGTCTGCTGTCATGGGGGACCACAACCTCTATAACCCCAACGGGCCAAATTTGGCATCATCGTCGGCACGTTGTTCTTTATTCCTTGAAGCAAGGGAGTAGCGTGCTGCTGTGGCACCGCTACAAACGCTGCTCTGCTTCAGCTTTGTCCCTGCGTGGTTGGACACAGCCCAGAGGGTGAGCTGTGGGTGCCACCCAAAATCCGCTCCTGTGTTACCCTCCCAGGTCCTGCCCCGCCAGCAGCAGATACTCGAGAGGGATGGGAACAGCTCAAACCTGCCTCTGGATGTGCTCGGATGTGCCGGGGAACGACACGGCCGGATCCTGGCAGCTGTGCTTACCTAAGCAAGCAGGAGCAGCTGCCCAAGCACCTTCCCGCATCAATTTCCTGCAAAGATTTGCAAAACAAAGGCATGAAAATCCCCTGCAGCACCTCACTGGGGACCCGCCGGGGGACCGGCCGCTGGTCACTGCACCCTCCGCCTGCCCTCCATCCTCAGGCTGAACACACACCCCTGAGAAAGGGCAGCAGCGAGGCAAAGCTTGGAAGAAGAAGTATTTTGGGGGCACACCAGTGGTTTTTGAGTCAGAGGTACCTGCACAAACGCATGTTGAAGTAGAGTCTCCTTTGAACTGAGCTTAAGACATACTCAACGATTAAATAATTTTTAAAATAAATATCTCACTGCTCCCTTAGTTATTTTTTTAAAGAAAGCCCCACCCCAAAGGAAAGGCCATTTGTTACTTTATGGCACTGATGTAGACACAAATTAATGGCAGTAAAATACATTTTATAGCATAAGATAATATAAATGTGAGATTTTTAACACTACAGTTTTTTGCCAGGGTGTGCTTAGCTTTACCAGGGTAAAGCTGCCCATGTCAGAGCATCCACCCGCCTGTTCATACCCCACGTGTGGGCCCAGCAGCACAGCTGAGCCCACCGGAGAGGAGGCCAAGCCACAGGGAACCAACCTTGAGCCGTTCCTCCCTGTGTCCCGCAGAGCTGTGCACAATTTCATAATAACATTCCACCTGGGAACCGCGATAGCATTTTTCCTTCATTTCACAGTTTTCCAGTGTCTGAACCACCTCCCCACCTTGTTGTTTTTTGACTAGAGCAGTGTTGAACTTTGTGGGCATGCAGAAAGGTCCATCTGCAAGGAAACAAGAAGGAATTTTAATCTGGGGCTGCATCTGCGGCCGGTATGGCTGTAGCACCTTCACCGTGCGGCACAGACACAGCGTCAGGCTCCGGCATCCAGGACCCACTGTGGATAAAGTGCTGTTTTCTGTGTGAGGGTCCCCAGCTGAGAGTTTGGGGCTCATTCCTTCACCAGCTCAGGGCCTCAGCAACAGGTTTTGTTCCTCCATCTCAGTTTCAGACTGCAGGGCAAAGAGAGGTTATTTCGGGTGCAAATTGTGAATCCTGCACCTGACCCTGTGAAAGCCCCATCTCTGGGGAGACAGCCTGAGCTATTACACACTGTCCTTGAGAAAAAAGGTCTTTGAACATAAAATATTCATGGCAGAGTTTTTTCCAGAGACATGCTCTCACACCAGGAAGCTGGTGAACATTATTTAACATTTACTCATTCAGCATTTCTGGATTTGCCAGGGGGGTGTGCCCTGCACCGGCTTCTCTGATGCTGGAGCCAGTGTCACCGGCTCTCCTGGAGATATATTCCCCAGGACACCTCCAAAGGATTTGCTTTGGGCTGGACTCTCAAGCAGATGCGCTGGCCGGGGCGATGGAGGCAGCATCTCCCCACGCCAGCATCAGTTGTTACAGCTGCCCTACCCGCGTCACGGGATGGAGGAAGGCTGGGACAAGAGGGGAGGAAAGGGAGGGCAGGCGATGGCCCCAGTTCGGGGGGTGCAGGACCGAGTCCTGCTTTGCCTGTTCTTTCCCTGTTCAGGCTTTAACTCAATGAAAAATTCCCAGGACAAAAAATAGTTATGTTCGGATTTGCCATACCTAATCCGATCCTCAAGGAAGCCATGCAGGGAGCGGGGCCACGGGGGGCTTTGGGTGGAGGTGCTAAAGCCCACGTCTTCGCTGCCGTGTCACCTCCAAGCCGGGACACGTCGCCTCCGTGGCAGGTCCCGGCTGGCCCAGGCAGGGGCTCAGCAGCTGGAGGGGAGGGACAGAGGCTCCTCCAGCCATAACTCACGTCCAGTGGGAAGGAAACAGGCACAGACTGTCCTGCCTGGCCCAGTTTGAATGTACGTTCTGTGTAGAAAGAAACAGTTTGTCTGCTAAATTTCTCAGCTTTTCTCTCCCTCACCAAGTAAATTAGGATTAAAATCTCTGTTGCATGAGTTAGAGGAGGGGAAGAAGGATGGCTAAGTTAGCCTTGTTTTTTTTCTAAGTAGGACCTAGTCTTGCCCTGTCCCAGCCCTTGGGTGCGGGTCCTTCAGGGTTTGTGTTTGGTTCCTGGCTTTAAAATGGTTGTGAGAGTTTCCTGCCCCCTCCATCAGCTGCTGGAGGAGATTTCCTCATTCTAGGATGGGGCTGTGTTTTCAGGGGAGGGAAAAGTATTTTCTGAAAGTGAATCTTTCTGGGATGCCTTAAGAGGGGGACACAAAATGACAACGGATTTCAGACAGCCAGTATTTCTGGGGGAGATATTAACATCCTTCTCCAGGCCCTCCCTGCTGCTCCTCTGATCTTTAACATGACACTGAAAGTGTCAGCCTGACTTTACGGGGAAAATCCATAAGGAAAGTGCCGACACCTGCCCTAGGGCAGAGGCAAAGCTGGGAGCGAGTCCACATTTCCCAGCCCTGGGCCATTATCACCGAATGAGCCACTGTCCATTAGCTACCCGGGGACAACAGCCTCGTCCAGCACCTTCCATCACACGTCTGGGAAGTAAATGCTGATTCTCCCACCTCTGGAAAAAAGCACTTCACGCCGCCTAATTTTCTTTTCCACTTGCTGTGTCTTGCAGCTGGATTACAGAAGCCGCAGGGCTGCGGGAGCGCTGATGCCCGTGTGCGGACCCTCCGGCTCTCGGAGGATGGGACGCACACCCGCAGGCAGAGCCCCTTGGGGTTCTCTTCTCTCCGCCACCCATCTGGCTTCCCCAGACCCTCTAGCTCAGGCCCCTTCGCTGCTTTTCAAGCTCACATGAGGACTCGCATTGGTCTCTGTCCCTCTCTAGTGGCTGTTGTTCAGCCGTGTCACAGGAGCTGCCGGGAAGGTTTTAACGGGACAGTTTTAGATGCAGAAATGCCAATAAAATGACATCAACAAATTCCAGGAGAACAGATTTTATCAAGCAGTTGTGGAAAATCATTTCAACGTGACTTTCCATTCTGACAAAAACAAATCAGTTCATCTTCGCTGATGTGACTCTCGGGTTATTTTATGTGTGAACTCACAAGACAGCACACCCGTTCAAGACGAACCACTTCAGCTTTAGCCTGGTGGAAGGTTTTGACCTGGTTGGAACAATTTAGTTTGGAGTTTCCATTTCTGAGTGATTTTTGAAACATCAGTGTAGTTCACTGGTGCTGAGATGAAAGGGCATTTCAGACCATCAGAAAGGAAACTCCATTTTTTAGTGGTTGCTCAGTGGTCTGATTTCAGTAGAGCTTTTATCATCAGGTTGTTTTTCTTGCTTTGAGTGGGGGGGTTGGAGCAAAAACCCCTGACGTCCCTCCCAGCCTGGGTTACTCTGATTCTATGATCTCTGGTTAGAGGACACTTCCCCGTAACACGCAGTGGTTGTATTTCCATCTTCACACCATGCACAGGGGCGGAGAATTACCATTTCACCTGCAGACCTGTGCTGTAAGGGCCCAGCAACAGAAGGGAAAATAAAACCCAAACCCCGATAGTGTAAAATACAATCCCATTCCCTCCTAAGGCAAAGAGCAGACCAGAGCATTGTTAGATCATGCTCTGAGCTCTGACACTGGTGCTGGTCACAGAGAGGGCTCGTCCCCATCGTCCTGGAAGGAGGGGAGCCCTCCACCATTCCCACACCTGCACTGTGGGTTGGGTCGGAGCATTTCCCCACGTCGACCGTGACCTCGCAGGGAGAGTCTGGAAAGAAGGTTTTCAGAGCTGGGAGTCGGAGATCCTTGGGACACGTGCTGCAGTGGCCGCCGTTGACCACCTCCACCTCCTGAATGCCTTCGAAGAGCAGGAGCTGCTCCACGTGCAGGGAGCCGCCGGGCAGGAACGCGGGGCTGCCGGCTGCAGCGGTGAGTCAGGGCGCCTGACCTGCAGCAGCGCAGAACAGGGCAAGTGGCATATACCCTGGTGAAAACATGCCACGGAGAACAACTTCCAGCATCAGCTCCCTGATAAAAACCATTTCTGACCTAGAACTGACTCAGCTTTTACTCCTTTCTCCCTGCATGGCAGCACTGCGTTGCTGTGATGCTGCCCTTCCCAGTGACACATTGATATCAAAACTGTTTCTTCCCCAAAACCCTGCTACAATCAGCTTAACTGTACTGGCTAAAGCAGTCCTCGTTTCACCCCAGGCTCCTGATCTGGAGGGTCAGGGTGGTGACAGCTCTGGGGAATGAATGTGGACCTGCCTGCCTGGAAGACGTTGCACCAGCAGTGCCACAGTGGTGGTGACAGTAGTGGGACAAGTGGCAACAAGATTTTTCACAGTCACAGCCCCCCAGGTGAACAGTCACAGGACACACACGTGCAGCACCCTGCAGAGCTTGTTTCCATTCCCTCTCCAGGGTTAGTTATCCTGGTGGAGATGGGACTTTAGGCAATGTCAGCTCTTCTGGGACAAGGAGAGCATCGCAGCATGTGCACAGCTGTGTCCCCAAACGCACAGGCTCCTTCTAGTCCCTCCTAGGAGTGACACATGACATGTGATAAGGGAGTGACATGGGTACCTCAAAGGCCAGATACTCATCATGAAATCAGGGGCTTGCCAGTTTTACTCAACCAGAAAAGGGCCTCCAACCCCTCTACATATAGGACACCAGCAGATGTGGCTGAAAGAGTTGGTCTTGCTGCTGGGCTGGAGAAGGACAGAAATACGCTTGGATGCTGCCTGGAGCAGCTGCGTAGGTGCTGTGATAGCCCTTCGGCTGAACTCCGGCCCTTCCTCTGCCAGGAGGTATCCAGCATTGCTGGATAGTTTCCATCTGTCTAGCCTGCAGAACCCACTGCTTGCTGGCTAAGGGAGGACAAGAGGCTCAGTGATGGGTTTTCTGCAATGCAGAAGCCAAAACCAGGTATTTTAAAACATGGATAAAATCACAGCCCCAGGCACCAGGGTATGACCTTCACCCAGATCCAACCGCTCCTACCATGGGGAGGACACAAACACACTTTTCTCACCTTCTTGCTTCTAAGGAAATCGAGCATGGAGGAGTGTCTGGAGAGTCCCAGGAGGCCAGGGTGCAGGGAGCTGATCCACTGGGACAGGCGGCTGGACCAGCACTTTCCAACATCCACCTGACAGGACTGCCAGAGACACCTGTGAAACACAAGACTGACAAAAGGATTATTCCTCACTATTTGCATGATGCTGGGGAGGCCCAAGCTCAAACCAGGGCTGAGTACGACACAAACACTGAACAAAAAGACATGGTCTGCCCCTGGGAAGTCTGCCTGCGAGAGAGATTCCTTCAGCCGGAGCACCTGCAGAAATCCCAGAGAGAAAGCCCTTCGCTAGCGCTGCAGACACGTCTACTGTGTTTGCAGACCAGAAGTAAAACGTTTCATAACAGACTGGTCAGTGCACTACAGAATAAAAAGCATGCAATTCAAAATTCACTAGGAAACAGTAGGTTTTGTTTTCTTTAGTGAGCTCATGAAGGATGGGGTGAGAATAGAAGAATACATTGGTCAGCAAAGGGAAAATGTGAATGCTCAGCTGTCGCTGAACTGCAGACCCTGAACGTACTGAACAAGCCTGAGCACCCAGCGGATTTAGGGCAGAAACAAAACCCCAGCTCTCCTTGCCTAGAGCCCGAGGAACCTGTTCATGGAGCTGCCTGAGCCAAAAACAAATCTGCCCCCCCTGCGAAATCCCAATTTCACAGCTCCCCAAACCTGTTGCATTGCCACATTACCCCTACGGGGGGAGGATGGGAAGGTGGGAGTGGGTGTGGGAACAGGGGAGACGTGGGACCAGGGCATCCAGGATTTACTCTGCTGTATTTTGAGTTTGCAAAATATCAGTGCCTAATGGCTGTTTCTTCTGCAAATCCTTCTAAAATGAGCTATTTTTCCCCAGTAGTGCTGTCCATAATCAAAGGGTTGATTGATGTAAATCCTCATTTTGAAAACTGGCCTTAAAAGAGCCCACTGAGTAGTTCAACACCACTATAATTCATTTGCTTTAACCTGCTGGAGTTGCAGACCCAGTGCGTGCCGCAAAACTTTAATTTTGCATTGATTTAAAAACTGATCTGCAGTGTCAGTGCGAGAGACAGCCACCGTCACCACGCTACACGACACCAGGAAATACGTAGGGACATTTTAAACTCACACTTGGGTTACAGCTGCTGCTAGCTGCTTGAGGATTTCTTGGCCCAGGGAAGCCAGCAAGCAGCAAGCCAGGCAGCAACTTGCAGTGTATTAGCCATGCCCGGGGGTGATCCCTGTGGGTGCTCCTCACCCCCAGCAAGGGTGCAGACAGCCGGTCACTTTGCAAAGGACACTTTCCCAGCTGAAGACACTGTTAACCCCTGCTCTCCCATCCCCGCAGCAATACAGGCCGTGTTTATTATTTTTATCACTATCTATCACTATTTTTACTATTTTCATCATTATTTACTCTTCTGAAGTTGTTTCCTCTGGAGATGACAAGCTGTCACTGTTTGTGATAGTTCTTAATTTGGATATGATCATTTTATAATTCCTACTGTTCACATAAGAACCTGACACTAAAGGCTAAATTTGTACAAGTACTGCTCTCATGCACTGAAAAAACCCAAGAAACCCCAGACTTTTGGCTATAGAGTTTAAAGCCATTTTCACATATCTGCTAAAATCAGCTGAAGCTGTAGCCTTACTGCCACTGCAAGGGGAACTGAGTCCAAAGGCTACTCCCAAAGGCCACAGACTTTTTTCTGGTGAACAAATGGAACTATTTCCTACTTTCTCTGCAAAGTCAGGACACCCTGGTGTCTTGCTGACACCCCTTCCAGCATTAATCCTGGGAACGAAAAGCCTGCAAGTAGTCCTGAACTTACGCAATACCAAACAGAGGTGAACGCAGAAGTCAAACACAGAATTCAACCACACTGCAGCGCGCTGGTACTGAAAACAAAACCTCCTTCGTGCAGATGAACAGACCTAGGGTCCAGGCTACTCATCACCTCCTATTCTACAAAACATGCTTTAAGTGTTGGATTATTTGGGTGACGAGTCCCCAGCGTATTTCTGCCCTTAATTCCCTGTGGAAAAAGTCACTAGGATAATTTCAACATAAAGAAGCATCCGAGGGATGACGGGCAGGATGTGAGTGAGGAATCTTAAAGGATGCAGGTTTCTTGCAGGCGAAGGTGGAACTCAGCATGACCGACGTGGAGGAAACGGCTCTGCCTCCTGCAGCAGCCCCTCTCTGCAAACAGGTTCCCTTGCTCGTCCTCTCTGCCGATGGCTCCGGCACCTGCAGGCACAAACCACCAAGCCCAGCACTTCCCCAGTTTAATTCACTGCCTTTCCTGCTTGACCTGGGAGGAGGCATGGAGCACTGAGCACAAGTCTCCAGCCACCTGCCATCCTGAACGAAACGGCTTCAGCGTAAGGAAGAGATTTAGGGTAGTTATAAATGGACATGACCCATTTGACCTCTCAGACCTGGCTAGCTGGGCTAAACACCCTGTTTAATTACTCCAAGAAAATGCTGCATTTAGCAGTGTTTTATCTTAGGACATCAGTCCCCTGCTCTCTTCTACTTCCACGTTACTGTGGAGTACCGAGTGCGAGCTCGGGTAAGAGGAATAATCTCACACAGCACAAAGCAGTTCACAGGCACTAAACTCCCCAAAGATTTCTGCACAGCAGCTTCCTTTGAGAGAAACCCCAAATTATTTGCTGAGTGCAGACATGCTGCTTACAGTGAAGCACCATAGAAAACCATGCCCTTACAGCAGCATTAGACACAGACGAAGCCCACGCACAGCCCTGCACCACATACCTGCACAACCTCTTCTCTCCTATGCAAGAGGCCAAAGCAGCAAGAAGGAAAAAGGAACTTACTGGCAAAGATGGGAGCACGCAAGATCCCGGTGAAGACTACCCACAGCTAGTGGGTCCTGCATACTGCACCTTGGGAAACACAGAAAGGTCTCCAGTATCTGATACTTATACCTGGCCCCCCCTCAGCAAGAAGGTGAACAGCTCAGAGACAAATGGGTTCGCGTATCGCCAGCAAATGTCTCCAGATTGTGATCTGAACAAACACCTGAGCAGCCTGGGCAGGGATGGCATCTCTCCCACAACATGTCTACAGGGATCAGGCTTTGAGCAAACTTCGAAGTGTTTCTTGACAGCGACTGGTTTTGCTCTCAGCCTGGGGAAGCTCCCCTGGGGGGTCTTTGTTCTTACCACCACCCTCAAACTAATTAAGTTTGTGGTGACTCGGAGTCACTTTCAAGTTCCCTCATTTGGAAGGAACTCATCGCATTCAATGGCCTTTTCATCTAGGGACAAACCCTCTTTTGTCCCTCCACAAGACTAAAACTGAGACAAAGCTGGCTCTTTGATAAAGATGGCAACACGTAGGACTCAGCCACATCAGCAGTGACAGCGTGCTCCCCACGACCACAGGGAGAGGCCCGCAGCTCTATTTTCACCTCTTTTCAGTGTGACTGAGCCCTGAAGCCAAGAGGAGGCATCTTTCCTTCTAGCTTGCTAAATACACGTAGGAAAGTACCAGTCTCCCGAGTCCTGGAAACTACTATTAGAGGCACAGATGGTGCTTGTGTCTTGTAAGGGACTCAGACACGCCGGTCGAGGGCAGCAGTATCTCCTGAACACTTGCTGCATGTGGCTCTTAATTACAGAAGTTAGGATCTCTGCACCGACTTGGCCAAGTGCACATGGCAGGGAACAGATCCAGTCCCAGGGAAATTTTTTTTGCTAGATTCAGGAATGAGAGTGCACAAGAGAACAGTGATGGCAGCGAAATGCATCTGACACCACTCTGGCATTCAAAATAGGGTTTGGGGGGGGCTTGGGGTGTTTTTTTGGCTACAATTACTTACAAGTGCGGCAATCACAGAAATCTGTGGAAGCTGTACACCCCTAGGAAGAAGCCAAGTCTCCCTGGAGCTCATACATAGTTCCTGAAGGACAGCTGGGCTTCACTGGGGTAGATGCCTCGAGGAAACAATTAGCAAAAGCAAAATGCTATTAGAAGGCATCCTTTCCAAACTATGCCATTTACCGCAGGGCTACAGGAACACCATGCCCTTCACCCCAGCAGCACAGAGGAGAAATCAGGACAGTTGTTCAACAACAACAACAAAAATTTAATTGTGTTCGGCAAAGAAACAAACATATACAAAGAAAAATACATTTTCGTAAAAAAAAAAATCACCATGCCTGGGTATCTGAGCCGAGCGACTCTCCACTGACAGCTTTGTGATGCTGCAGAGTGCCTGGAGAGGCAGGACCGCGACTCTGAGCAACGGCCGTGTGACCCCATGCAACGTGGCGGCAGGGCACAGTTAAATGACGTACAAAATATTCATGAAAAAATATGCATTTTAAATAAAGAACTTACAACAACTTAAACTTTATACAAAATATTATGGTTGCCATTTCAGTGTCTCAATTCTAGGAACTATTTTCGATCTCTCAGCATCCTGTTTTCCACTCCACATCCATCTCTGCAGTCTCCTTCTCCAGAGAGCTCCATCTCTGTCCAGCTCAGTCCAAAGTACCTAAAAATGGGAAAAAAAAAAAAAGTCTCAGGAATTGGAAATCCACTTATGTGAGCAAATGAAACTTGTTTACAAGCTGCCAAAGGAATCTGCAGTAACCGCTTAAAGTTTAAGCAAACATGAGTAAAACCAAATCTAGCTAAAAAGTACTGTACGTGTCTCAGGGTCCACTTGATTTGTGTTTCACCTCTCAGAGAGGAGCACAAGTTACACTATAAATTATTAAAGATGTGGAAACAGAGGGCTCTGCAAATGATTAAGTTATTTCTCTCTCAAGAAGGAGATTACACAAAATATTGAAACCAAGTGAAACCAAGTAGAAACCCACCTTCCAAGAAAGCAAATTCATCAATAGCTTCAATGGCATTATCTGCAAAGCAAATTGAAAACAATTAACATACATAAACCGACTCCATATTTGTGTCTGCTTCAAATAGCAGCATTCGAAATTACATCGCAGTACAGTGACCAGTTTCAAAGAGGTTTACTTGTTTTGGAGCTGGTGTGTGAAATTATTAGTGTAATATTTGGTAGAAGAGAAGTTTTTCTCTCCCATCTTCAAAGAAAGAGAAGCACCCATGATTGCTTCATCACACCAGGACAGGTGGAAAAATCCTCCAGCCTAGCAACCCTTTCCTAAAGATAGCACAGAATATGCTGTCATACCCAGGTCTTTTCTCTGCAGAGTTTTCCTTTTTCCTTGCTGAGCGTACACGTAAGCATCTTTGGCTATGGTTTCAACAAACAGCTCCTGCAACACAAAAACAAGACAGTTTCACACAGGGGGTGAGAGGGAAGAGAGAATATCCTGAGGAGAGGAAAGGTCCTACAAAACTTCAGGAAGAAACCAGAATCTCCATCTTAACCTTCTTCCTTTCCAATAAATAGCTCTGAAAATAATAAATGAAATTGTTGGACAGTGATGCACATGAGAAGTAACAAGGGAGGAGAGAAGGCTGAGAGTGTGTTGGACAGAGATGGTTCCTCTGAACACGTCTGGGAGACCAGACACACCAGCTGCCTCCAGGGCACCTTCCGAAGGAGGCAAGTCCTGTGCTCAGCGGATGAAGTGGATTGAGCACGACTGTCCTCACGTGCTGCCCAGTGGACCCCTCAGCTGCGGGAAGCAGACGCCCAGCAGCAGGCCCAGGAGTTACTGCAGGGAGATGCCGAAAGGGAGAGACCAGAGTCTGCACACCGGTGCTTTCACACGATGCCAAAGCCATCCCACCGAACACACCTCGCCTGTGCAATGGGGAACGCTTTCCAAAGGAGGAAAAACCCCTCTGTCACACGTTCCTCTGATCTGCGCACTGCAAACCCCGAACGTGCGATCAGGGCGAGCTGGAAATCCACCCGCGCCGGCACAGAGCCGTCTGGCAGACGCACAGGCCCGGCGTTTCCCTGCGAGCAGGTTTCCACAGCCACGTTCGCATCGTGGAGACAGCGGCAACCTCAGGGCGGTTCTTCCCACCACCGGGCAGGCTTTGGCGGGATCCCCGACGGAGGGAGACGCGTCGCCGCCTTTTCCCGCAGCTTCCCCAGCTTCTGCTGGCGGCGGCTCTCGAGGCGGGGCCCAGCGGTAGCAAACCCGGCGCCCGCCCCGCTGCCAGGCGGATCGACGGGCGGCAGGGCGAGGGCAGGGGCTGCCGTCCCGCCTCCCACCGGGAGAGCTCAGGACGGGCGCCCAGCGACCCTCCCTGCCCGCAGCGCCTCTGCCTGCTGACCGGACAAGGCGTCGGTTGGGAGAGGAAACCCCTCAAACCCTCCAAAAAAAGAAAAAAAAAAACCCGCTTAGAAAAAGCCAAGCGAGCGGCTCCGCGTCCCACATCGCGCAGCGCCGGGGGCTGCGGCTCCCAGGGCCTCCAGCACCGGCCTGGCGCGGCCCAACCGGCTCCCTCAGCCCGGGGACCCGGCCCCGGCGCCGGCCCGGCAGCAGCGCCGAGGGGGGCGCGGCCTCCCAGCCGCCTCGGGGCCGCCTCACAGGCCGCCGGGCCTCCCGCGCCAACCGGGCGCCGCCGCCGCCCCTCACCGTGGCCCGCGCCAGGACGAAGACGGCCTCCTGGCTGGCCAGGCTGNCCCCCAAGCACGGCCCTTGTGTCACTCTCATCCCCCTGACGCAGCCCTTCTGCCTCCCCCGTCCCCCTCGAACACGGGCCTTGAGCTTCCCCCACCCCTGTCCTCCTCAACGACGGCCTTTGGGGCCTCCCCGTCACCCCTTGTCGCCCAGTCACGGCTCTTTGGCCTCCCTCTCCCCCCAAACAGGGCTCTGCCCCACCCGTGGCAGCAGAGCTGGAGCAGTGGGGCAGGCGGTAATGGGGACCCACCTCTCCAAGGTCACCGCTGGCCGCCTGCCTGGTGCCCCCACGTCGGCTCCCCGTCGGTCCAGTGTTCGACCTCCCGACACTCTGTCCCACCTCCAGCTGGTGGGATCAAACCCTCCAGTGCCCCCTTGGGCACCCACCACCGTCCGCAGGAGCCCCGGGGCCACCACTCTTAGCCATCACGTGCCTGTCCCAGCCTTCCTGACATCCTCGACGCGCTGTCTTATCCTTAACACCATCTGCAGGCAGGACCACCGCAGGCACTGCTGGTGAGACACCTTCCCAAAGGGCTGGAGGGACAAGCCACCCCGGGGCAGGGACATCAGTGCCCGCCCGCACCTGGCCAGAGCATCCCAGCCACAGGCCTTGACTCAACCTCTCAGACCTTTCCTGCCTCTGAGGCAATAAACGGTGAAAAGACGACGTTTCAACACAGAGATGGCCCAACTCGGCGCCGCGTCGTGCAGAGCGCTTCCCCTGCTTCCCAGCGGAGCTCGGCTCTTCAGTGGAGTAAATGTCCCCTGGTTTTGGATACGCTGGAAAGCCGTAGCCCTCGCCCCAACCCTCCATCGCTCCCGCAGAGCTCGGCTGCGCGGGGCCGTGCTGGTTTTGCCGTGCAACCCCCACGAATTCCCTCCACCCTCTGCAGGTCCCATGGGGCTCTGAAGACCTGACCTGCAGCGGGTTCATGTCGGCCACCATCAGACGAGAACGTAGCCCGCCCTCACGGTCCTCGTGGCAGCCTGTCCCTCACATCCCGGACTCGCTCCCCGAACCCCAGGCTCTTTTCTGGATGAGACTGTCTTATGGACAGCAGGGCTTGGTGGGCTTCAAGCTTCCCAAGAGCAGCAGAGTCCGTCTGGTGCACCAAGAGCTCCTCCTCCTCCTCCTCCTCCTCCTCCTCCTCCTTCTCATGCTGTTTCTCGGTCAGGCTACAGCGACTTCCTGGCGTTGCACACAGCTTGTCACCAACTGTTAGGAAAGAGCTTCTGGTTTCAGGCGACGGGGACTTCGGAGAGGCTTGTCTTGCACAAGTCCTCCTGCTCGGATGCCTCCGGCCTTTGGAAAGGAGGTGAGCACGCAGGAAAGCGTCTGCTGATGGAAAATGGTGAGTAAGAACTGGACCGGGGCTGTGCTGGACCTGGGGATGGGGAGCGGAGCCATGTCTCCTGCTTGGAAAGGCTTCGGTGGTGTCCTGGTGAGGGGCTGGATCCTGCTGAGACCGTCGCTCCTCCTGGAAGACAAAGTCCTCCTGTATGTCTGAGCTGGTTGGAGCTTCGAAGGTTCCTGGGCTGAGTGCGAGATTTGCTGGGTGATGTTGGGCTGGATATAAAATCTGTGAAAGAGGAGGAGGCCACACTCTGCTTCTAGTCCAGGAGAGCACCCACCAGTGCAAAATGTATTGAAAAAGCTGGAATTGATCACGGTGACAGTGGTGCTGTATCCCACAGGTACACCCGGGGGCTCTGTGCAAGTCCCAGCTTATGGAACGGCTCCAAAGTTGATGGTTACAAACCTCTGAATCATTCAGGTGCCAAAAAACCCAGTGGCATGTTTGGGAATCTGGAAAAAGTTGCTTTTTTTCACTAGTTTGGGTGAAAGCCCCACTGCCTGGCGTGCCTGAAACAGCGAATTGGCACTGCTTTATGACAGACTCTGCTCAGAGTGCTGCATTTGCAGCTTTTAGTGGGGAAATTGGGGTGACTGCCTGGGGATACGAGGGGAACTTGCACTTATGTAGGTATATATACCTTTGAGCACTTATGTCTAAAAATATTGCACCAGCTTCTTTGCATACTAATCCTTCTGTTGTGAAAGAAAAAAATTATGCAAGCACAAACCCAAACTGAAAACCCAGAGAGAGGAGAACTTCAAAATCAAAGCCTACGGCTTGCCAACAGCAAGCGGAGCAGCCAGCTGTGCAGAGGGACACTGTGGTCTGGGAACAAGGGGGTGGGAGAAAGATGGAGGAGGGCAAGATGATCCCTCCCCTCCCATAAGGTCCATCTGAGAAGCTTAGGAAAAATGTAACCCCATCCCACCTGACCTTTGTGCTGTACCTCGAACCTGGCACTCTTCTTCCAAAAGTCATCCAAACCCCTCCTGGCAGCCTTTTTCTGGAGGCTTCAGAAAAAGGTGCTTTTTGGTCATTCAGGAAGCTGGGGGCAGCTCTGTGCTGGGGCTGACATGTCCCAGTTCACACGTGCATGGTGTGAGCAGCACAGGAAACACACTGGTCAGAGAAGTAGGGCAAATCTGCTGCCTCTTGGCCTTTTTTTTGCACGCAGGCTTTGGCAGGATGAGTTTCAGCAGAGCCGTCCCGGATTTTCCTCCAGGGGGGGATGCTGACAGCTCTGTGTGGTCTCTCCCACCAACTCCTGCCCGACTGGATGATCTTAAAGGTCTTTTCCAACCTAAATGATTCTGTGATTCCATGACTGCCCCAGGTTCACCATGGATTTCACAGGAACCAGGACCAGGGCAAGGCAGGTTGTTCCCATGTGAGCCCTGGGCAATCTCTAGATCTCAAATTCTGCCCTCAGGAGCTTTGCTACTAGTAGGGTATAATCCCCCACCCCATCTCTCTGTTTTGATGGTCCCTGGAAGCAGATGAAGGGTGGATCAGACCAAAACACTCTATGAAATGCCTCCTGGATGCCCTCATGTTGGTGGGACCTGTTCCCGATCTGGTGCAGCCCAGTGTTGTTTTCTCAGACATGTTCCAGGACTGCTTTGAGCAAAGACCACATTTCATGGAGGAGGCTTAGTTTCAGGCCATGTTGAAGAAATACTGCATTCCCCAGGGGGCTCTTTGACTCATTTTCCTCCATGGTGTTTTAACTGGAGTTTTTCTTAATGGTTGCAGACACATCTGGAGGGGAAAGAGGCCGTGGTGAGGCACCTACGGGCAAAGCTCCAAGGGAACAGGAAAGATCCTCCCAAAGCAGGCGGCTGGCCAGAGAGTCGCTCTGCAGCATCCCCTGCAACAGAGCCCGCGCCGGGCTCCAAGGGTGAGCCGCCTCCCGAGCCCCCCAAGACAAGGAGGGTGGACTTCAGCACGGCTTCTCCATCTCACAGTAAAGGTCAGAGTGTGGGACAGCATTCGCCTCCTCATCCCGCCTGTGAGACCCCGGGATGGATGGTGCGACTGAAGAAGGGCATTGCTCAGGACACCAGCTTCCACCCGGCCCCTGCAAAGCCAGGAGGAGGAGAAGCATTGAACAAGAAGGTGGGAGCCACCTCCAGTCCTTCCCAGAGAAACGCCCGGCAGACACGGCCACTCGCCAAAGACAAGGGTGCTCCAGTGGTTCCTGCCAAAGGCGCAGCCGTTGCAGCCTCCCTGGATGCTGCGGGAAGCCCCCATGGGACAGACCACCCACCTCCGCCTCGGAGGAAGCCTTTGCCACATGTCAAGGCGCTGGGAGCGAGGCCGGCCAAGCCCAGGCGCCCTCCTGTCGTGGATCTGGAGAAGTTCGGTGCGGCTACACGTCCTGGGACGCTTGTCCGTCCTGCCACGGAGCCACCAAGGAGCTCTCAGCCAGGTATGGCCAGACACCTGCAAGTCCCCCAGCGAAGGCAGCTGCTCGTTCAGGAAGGAAGATCTCCCCAGTCAGAGTCTGGAGCTCCTGGGAGATGGAAATACTGGGGGGGCTGATGGAGAGGTGGGGGCTGGTAATACCAAAGGGGCTTTTATAGGCATAGCATGGGGAAAGAAATGAGAGAGAAGGACAGCAGGTGAAGAAACGAAGGGGACTAAGTGCCCTGTTCCTGGCTGGGGACAGGTAGCAGGCTCTGGGGTGCTTGTAGGGAGTAGGGTTGGAGTAAGTAAGATGAGGGATGCTGACAAACTGGAGCGAGCCCGGTGCAGGGCACTAAGATGGTTGGAGGCTGGAGCATGTGGGGAAAGAGTGGCTGAGACCCAGGCTTGTTTGGCCGGGAGGAGAGTGAGTGAAGGGGAGTTCCTCTCGCTGCCCACAGCTACCTAATGGGAGGAGAAGATGGAGCCAGACTCTTCCCAGAGGTGCCCGCGATCAGGACCAGAGGCAACGGGCATGATCTGCAGTAGGGGAAACTCCAGTTAGATATTAGGAGAAGTTTCTTTCCTGTGAGAGTGGTGCAGCCCTGTGGCAGGCACCAGGGAGATGGGTATCTCCATCCTTGGAGATATGCAGTTGTCACCTGGATGAGGCCCTAAACAACCTGCTCTAGCTCTGAGCCCAGCCCTGCTCTGAGCAGGAGGTTGGATGACACTCCGGAGGTCCTTTCCAACCAGTCCACCCTTGTGTGGCTGTAAGAGCAGACAAGCCTGACTGGTGAGAAGCGGAGCTGATCTCCATCCCACGGGCAAGAAGCACTTACACACTCTTTGGCCAAGAGGCAGAGGCTCTCTGAAGCTGGCAGCATGTTGCCTGCAACACCCTCCGCCCCCAAGCCTGAGGCAGCTACCAAGACCCCCCAGGCACAGCCAGAGCTATGGCCACCGGGGCCGTGGTGCTGGTTTGGTGTGCCCTCCTTACCGGCTGTCTGCGGGATGCAGGACTCGGTGCCTCTTGGACGTGATGGTTCTCCGTTCGGCATGAGTCCTGCCATGCTCCTCAGTGGCCTTCCAGATCTAGGCAGATTTGTTGGTTTCTAACAGCTGCCGCTCTGCTAATCCACAGTCTGGCTGATGAAACTCGTTTCAAATCCTGTTTCTTCCTCAAATCCTCTAAGTTCTTGTTCACCACCCCGTTTAAAGGATGGTTCCTTATTAATTAGCTCATGTTATAGCTGCAGGGTAGAGGGCAACCGTGAGAGTAGAGCCTCTCTTCCTTTCCTTATGAGAACTGCAAAACCTAGCTGGTTTATATAGTTATTATAAGATGTTATTATTGTATGAGCACTCAGAGGCCTTTCTCAGGCTTGAACGTGCCAATGTGCTGGGAGACGCTCACCCAGCAAGACCGGCCCCAGCCCTGGGCTGAGTGGCCCTGGCAGAGGAGTGAGTGATCTGCTCTCCGCGTGTCCTACAAACCAGCAGTTTTCAAGTATTTATTTGTCTTATAGGTACCGAGGCAAGTTTGAACATCTAGAATTATACCCCCACCCTGATTTGGTTATTTTTGTTGATTTTTAGGGCAATCTTAGAATTTTTAGGGCCTGGTATATGATTGTGCATTACTTGGTACAATAACCCAGCAGAGCTGTGATGTTGTACTGTGGATCTTCGTGCCAGTTGTTGGCTGGTCTGGTTGACCAGGCTGGTGATAAGAATAACGGGATCTTAGCAGGGATGTAGGTATGCCGGTGATTGTACAGGGTGCAGCAGCACCTTCTGGCTGATGATGCTCCTGAGCATATGGAGATACCCAGGACTTGCCCTGACTTTGGTACAGATCTGAAGTTTAGGGTTTTCACCACATTCAAAATACCCATTTTGGCCTCTTCCCCTCCCCTTTCGACACTTGTCCAAGGCGAAAGTAACATTAGGGACATAAGAATGGGAAAACATATATTAAAGCTCTCCAGTGAGCTCCCCAATGAGCTGTTCCCCAGCGTGCTGGGAAGGAAAGAAAATCCCCAGGTGGGCTGTGGAGTAAAAATTCCTCGCTGGATCCAAACGTGCAGTCAATTTTATCTCCCCACATCCCTCTGCACTAAATCTAGCCCAGGGCAGCTCTGGGTGGGTGATAGAGTCGAGGAGAAAATGTGAAATAATCCCTTGCTGCTCCCTCCCGTTCGTCTTTTTACCATAGGTTACCTGAAACAAGGCTACGTTGTGTCAGCCCCGGCGCGGTTCCCACTGCAGGATGCTCCCAGCGTTACGGGGTAAGGACCGAGGCAGCACTTTTATTCTAGGTGGTTTCCAGGCTGTCCTGACCCAGTGGGAAGGGTACGAGAGGGAACAGCAAGAGGGTCCTGCGTTTCCCTGCCTGCTCCTGGAGCCCAGCGTGGGACGGCACCTTGTGCAGGCAGCTCCCGCGGTGCAAAACGCCATCCTTCGTGGGCTGCATTCCCGCACAGGTCCGGCTGCTGCCATCGCACCCCGCTGCCCATCTCCTGCGCCCCAGGCTGCTGTGCCACGTCACTGAGCCTTGCGAGGAGCTGCCGGCACGTGGCACAGAGCTGCCGTCCTGCCCCTGACCCACAGGCAGCGCAACCACCTATTGCCCACCCTCCTCCTGGCAGCCTTGGTCCTGCCCTTGGCCCCCCAGTGCCGTCACTGCAACAGGGCTTCCTAATCGCCGTCTGCCTTGTTGCAGGGATGAAGATGAGATATACGATGACGTAGAGCCCGTTGGGCTGCTCAGGAGAGGCCAAGGCTTTCTGCCGCCCGCCGTGTCCCGGGCGCCAGCGTACCCCCGCCCCAGAGGAGGTGGGTACAGGAGGGGCTGGGATGCTGGTTGGGGTGAGTGCTGCAGCTCGGAGAGCCTCAAGGCCCCAACGAGCCATGGGCAGCAGCGGAGCCCGCGGCTCCCATGCATGGGAGGGTGCTGGGTTTCTCTGCTGCCTTGTAAATGGGCATGGGAAACCCTCACCCCCCCAGCGCTCAGGGGGCAAACTCGGGGTTTGGTCCCAGGAGGAGAAAGCTCCTGCTGCTGTTTCAGACTTGTGTCCTGTCTCAGCGGGTGTCTACACCTTACGGCAGCCTCACGGCAGCACCTCTCCTGGGGTTTGGTTTTACAGGTGGAGACGCCGGTCGAGCCTCTAACAGGGTTGCCTTGCTGGCAGCTGCACAGAGGTAACAGGGGTTTTTACTCTTTCTAAGGGTCCCAAAATGGCCAGGGCTCCTTGCTGCTTTGACAAAGCTGGTGGTTTAATGGTCTCTGCTGGGCTTGCGATAGAAATGTCCATGGTGAGGAGCACAAGCGGCAGGTTTCAACCTGGCCTGAGAGCCCCAGCAGCCCTGGAGGGAGGCACCTTCGGGCGCCGGGGGAGAGCTGGTGCAGGGAAATGCGATGGGGCAGCCGCTGAGGGGGAGGAAGGGGAAGGGAGGAAGCAGAGCATGGGGTCACCTCAGCTTTCCCGTGACTCGCAACGACTCTGCAGAGGCGGCCAGGTCTCCCAGAAGATGAAGCCAATGACACTCAAGGAATGCAAGAAGGAAGAGAAGGCAGACAGGGAGTTTCAGAAGAAATTCAAGGTGAGCAGCAACGAGCGATTGCTTATCCCTCTCAGCTCCCCCTCACCTCCGGGAAGGGCACAAGGCAATGGCAGAGAGGAGCTGTGCTCCCCAGAGAGCACAGCTCCCCCTCACCTCCGGGAAGGGCACAAGGCAATGGCAGAGAGGAGCTGTGCTCCCCAGAGAGCAGCCGAGCCGATACCCAGGTCACACCTGCCCTGTTCCCCACCGAAACATCCCCAGATCAGACCAGTCCCACAGACCATTTAGCTGGAGAGGGATCTGCTTTTTCCAAGAAGGGAGAGCGGTTGGAGCTGCCCGGCTCACGCTCCCCTGGGGTGGCTGCTGAGCTGCAGCGCTGCTCTTTGTGTTTCAGTTTGAAGGAAGCATCAACGTCTTGACTCAGATGATGGTCGACCCTGCAGCAACGGAGAAGAGGGGTGGAGGGAAGAACCTGCCACTGAGACGAGGAGAAATTCTTGATGTCATTCAGTTTACAAATCGGGAGCAAATCCTCTGCCGAAACAGCCAGAGGAGGTGTAAGTCTGTGGGGCTGAGGCTTTGCCCAGAGCACACAGTTTTAGGAACAAGTTTCTTCATGCGCGCACTCCCCCGTAGACAGCAGGAGACACCCCCTTGCCGTTAGACAGACCTGACAAGTACCCTGGGTCTCAAATGTTCCCACTTCTCTTTGCACAAATGTGCTGCTCTTCCCCCCGCTCAGCACCAGCATTTCTGCTGTTATCTGGGCTTGTTGTCTCCCTCTGCTAAAAGCCTTTGCAGTTCCCAGAGCCTCTCGGCCACCAGCCTGGCACGCCAGGCTTTGCCGTAGGCACGGACTCCAGAAGCCATGTTTGCACTGAAGGATGCTCAGGTGAAATGGGCTGCAGATCCCCCAGGCAGAGAGACGGGGATCAGGCTTTTCCCAGCCTGGCAGGCTCATTCCCTCATTGTCCAGAGCAGGTTCCTCCCACGGGTCCAGCTCAGCTTGCCAGAGCCAGGCTCCTCCTTGCCCCCAGCTCTCCCTGGGGATGTGAGATGTTGCTAAACTCTGCCTGTCCTGGGCAGGGGCGGGTGCTGGGATGAGACCTCGCTTGTTCCCTGGCTCCCAGCACAACCTGACATGCTTTTCCTCGCTCTGTTGCAGATGGCTACGTGCCCCGGGCTGTGATGCTGCACCTGTAAGTACCTCTTCCCCAGCCCCTTCCTCCCCACTCCATGAGCTGTAGCAATTGCCCAGCCAGTGCCCGGCACTGAACCAGCCCTGACCATTGAGTGCCAACTCAAAACCATCCAACCCATGCAGTGACCGCAAGCGTAACACCGGCTAGTTACCCTGGGGGTGGAATCTGCCATTTCTGGTGTCAGGAGAGGTTCTGGCACCGGGAGCGACTTCCCGCGGTGCTGTGAGCCCTCCCTAAGCTGTGGTCCCTCACGTGGGACCTGCCCACACACTGTTCGGGTGCTGCTGGTGCCACGGCACGACGGGCCAGTCCTGCCCCTCTGCGCGGCCGGGTCTGCGGCTGCCAGCAGCCTCGACGGGGCCACCATCGGTGCGCAACGTGAGAGGGACCAGAGCCATGCTCACTCCACGGCGGAGGATCCTGTCTCTGCGGGGAGAGCACGAGGCTGGGAGGAGGCAAACAGGGCTGTGTGGTGGACACCAGAGCCCATAGACACGCTAGGAGAGACAGGACAGACGCGGCAGCAGGAGCTGGCCCTTGCCTCAGCGTCGAGAGGCGGTGGGGACATGGGAGAGCAGACTGCTCACAGCACCCCGTGTTTTTCCTCGCAGGGACACTGACATCTATGATGACGTTGAGATTTACGGTAGGTGCAGAAGGAACACCCTTTCCCTTCTCAGCTTGCTCTCTCCACTTGCTGCCAGCCCCAGGGATTCTTTGATGTCCTTTGAGATGTCCCTGATCCCCCAGACAACTCGGGATGCCCTCTCCCAAGCAGTTGCTCACTCCTGGCATGCAAACTCCATCCCCCAGCTTGCAGACAGCTCTGAAGATGGAGCTGAATAGAGACAACTGTATTTTAGCTGTGCCGACGAGCAAACATTTTATCTGATTCTGCCTGGCAGGTTGAGCGATCCATGCTAAAGCCAAAGGCACAAGACCACACCAACAGAGACCTCTCCAAGGGCTGAAACATGAAAAGCACTATATGCCACGCTCCTGCTTTGGAAGGAGCTCTGCTTCCTCTGAGATAGCCTGCAAAAGCCACTGTGTCCCTGCCGAAACAGCAGCGAGGCCGTTCAACGTGCTGCAGGGCTGCAAGGATCCTGTCCCACAGGGGCAGGGGCTTCAAGGAGATCCTCAAGTCAAGCCTTCCCTGTGGCTTTGGTTTGTCTGTGTAAAATATGGCAATGGTTTGAGACGGTTTCGTGGTCATATTTGTGGGTGGGGGGTTTAAAATCTGGGCAAGAGAGGTTTTAATTTGGAGGATATCAGTTTTAATATTTTCCCATTCCCAGAGCATCCTCAGGCTGGGAACAGCGCTGTATCCTTAAACCCACCCACCCCATCCTTCAGCTGCCTCTGCACTGCTCTCCTGCCCCAGCGAGACTCCTGGCCTGAGCCAGAGTCAACCTGCACATAGAAATACTCTAAAATATGGTGGGCAGCAATCACTATTGACCAGGCATCCCAGCAACGTCCCGTGGCCTTGGGGCAGCTTCCCTGCAGAGCTGGTGAGGGGGGCGGATCTGTTGGGGTAGATATTCCGGATATTCAGCATCATCTGTTGGTGCCTTGGGCTGACTGTGCAGATCACCATGGGAAATTCTTAATTAACCAGGAAACAGTCTTCCTTTCAAGATTTGCCCTCACGAAGCTCTTACAGATGTGGGGTAGGAAGGGGGTGCGCTCACAGCCAGTGGGAGCACAAATCCTGTGGCAGCCTCCGGTGGCAGGACCCAGATCCTTTTGGATCAGGAGCTGTGACGGGAAGGGAGTTCCAGGGCTGAATCCCTGCTCTCAGCCTGCAGCATGAGGCCCTGATCCCAAGGGTGGAGGGTTAACCTGGGAGGGTTCAGCACCAGCACTGTCGGGATGCCAAGCCCAGATTAACCAGTTGAAGACGTCACTTTCCATTACGAGGAAGACTCCCAAATACCCCTGAAGCTTTTGGTCCCAGGGATTAGCCACCTGCACACTCAGCTCCCAGCAAAGGGCAGGGGTCTGTCGGTGCGGTGGTGTCCAGGGCGATGAATGGGGCCAGGAGCTGCTCCGAGGGGCATCGCCTGGGCGGCTGAGAACGACCATGTGGGAGCGGGTCAGGAGAGCTTTGCTGAACTCGCTGTCCACCACCTTCCTGCGCATCTGGAAGTGGGTGCAGGTTTTCTGGCGTAAAAATGGCCTCTTGACCCTGTCGATGCTGTCGGTTGCCACCGGGTGCCTGCTGGGGTTCCTGCTGCGGGCGCTGGAGCTGACGGAGTTGGTAAGCTTGGCTGGGACGGGGACGGGAGCCAGGGGGATGGAGCGGGGCAGTCGGGGCGACCAGCCCTGGCGCCGGCAAGACACATCATCAAGGGGCTCAGCCCCAAAAGCAAAGGCTCCTGCCCAAGAAAACCACCTCTCAGGGCAGGTTTCTCCCTGTGGCTTGCTTTCTTTTTTTTTGACCGAAAAGCTGCCAACAAATGTCAAAGTTGCAGGACAAATCCTGCCTCCCTCCACTGGGAGCGAGGAGCTCCGGGACAGACCCCATGGGGCTGCAGGAGCCTCCAGGCAGGGTGGGGATGGGAAAGGGCGGAATGGATGCTCAGCTGCTGGATGCTCGGTAACGGGCTCCCCCCAACACAAGCAGCAGCGCTGGGGTCCAAGGGATGAGCTCCTCCTGTTGCCCTCCCCAGCTGCGCAGATGCCCAACCAAAGCACATTTCCACTCTCTGGAGAAGGCCCAGCAAATAAATACAGGGTTGGTGGAGAGCCCGGGGGGCTTCCAGGGGTCACCTTCCTCCGAGGACCCTTGGAGACAAACACATTGGAGAAAATGCACCTAAAAGATGCGTTCGCTCAGTGCTTTCTAGGAGCATTGCGCTGTTAAATGTCACTGCACTAAAATCCACGTGGCTTTAATGACATTGGGCGTCTTGGCTGTGGCTCAGCCCCGATCTTCAGCTGGGCTGGCTGAGCCCGGGAGGGGGGATGCTGCTTCTGGGAGAGCGCGGCTCGTGCTGGCACATCCCCACGTCACCCGCAAGGATTTAGCAAATCTTGTCACTTCAATTACACCCTTCAGCATCACCACCCGCAGCGGGGATGATCTTGTTACTTAATTGAAGCTGGGTGTAATCTCCCTGCGCCCTGGTGCACATGCCCGCGAGAGCCTGGCAGCCTCCTACGCCAGGCTTGAGGCCAGCAGAGCCTGGGGGCTCCTGCGCCTCGTCCAGCCATGCACCGAGTTCATCCATCCTCTGCCCCCGACCCGTCCTGCCCCGTTGCCACAGCCCTGCGCGTGGTCCCTGGCAGCCACTTCTGCCCTTTAGAGACTTCTGTCCTGAAATCCACACCGCAGATGAGGGGCTGGAGGAGCAGCCGGTCTCCGCTTTCCTTCCACGATGGGAAAGCGTCATGAAGCTGAGAAACCCACTGACAAAGTAGATGCTGTTCAAATCTGTTATTACTCCTTGCACCCAGCTGGACCCATCGCAGCTCTGCTCTACATGAGCTCCCTGGGGAAATCAGCCGAGTTTAGGCCACATGGGTGGGTTAGTGCAGCGACAGCAGCGTGGAGCATTTAAATAGTTTGCTTTGGCATCCCTCAAAGCCTCGTGGTGTTGGTTACTTCGGAGTAACCAAAAGTACCTGCTTGGCTTGGGGTCATCTCAGATCCGTCCCTGACACCTCTGGAACGGCACAGCGAAAGACTGGGGGGCAGGGAGGGAGGGAGGGAAGGTGGATGGATGGATTGATGGAGTGAGGGATGGAGGGACGGATGGTGGATGGAAGGAACTCAGCAGCCAGAAGGATGGTGGATGGAGAGATGGATGCAGGGATGGTAGATGGAGGGAGGGAGGGATGGTGGATGGAGGAATGCTGGCCAGGTGGCTGCTGGTCTCGCAGACCCCTCACTCTTCCCTTGGTCATGGTTGTGGGATCCAGGCTTTGGGGGTCTCTCTCCAGGCAGCCCTTCCCCATGCTCCTGTGAGGAGGACAGGGGGTGGATGGACGCCATGGGGTGGAAAACTCCCTCGGTGCACCACGAGGCGGCACCACAGATGGTCCGGACACCTGGGCTCGGCTTTGCCATTTGCAGCCACAAGGTATTTCCACCTTTTGCTGCTGGCACCAGGCTGCACCCGACAGCTTTGGGGCACAATTTGCACGTGCAGTCAAGCCTCTGCTCCCCAATAAGAAATGCAATGACGTTCAGAAGGAGCCAGCGGTGGGGCCATGGGGACCATTCCCTAGAGGGCGATGGACCCAAGGATGTTTTTGGGAGGGGACCAGCCCCACATGCCTCTCTCCAGTTCACAGCTGGGTTTCCCACGTGGCCAGTATTTCCCATCCCTGACCCAGCTCCCGGTAAGGGACAGCCAGAGAAAGTGTCCCCGAGTGCCACAAGGAATGGCTGCCGGCTGGGAACCAAGCGCAGAGCTGGGTCTGGTTGGGAAAAAAGCAAATTTACCAAGTTTGAGCCCCTAACCCGTGATGAGCATCCACTTCTCAGCTCTCGCCTGACACAAGGGCTCTCCTCTCTGCAGGAGAAGCAGTATTTTTCCTTTCCTGGAGAGCTCCTCATGAGGATGTTGAAGATGCTGATCCTGCCGTTGATCACCTCCAGGTAAGACATCATCTTCTGCTTCTAAAGTACCATCTCTCCATCACATTGAGGAGATGGCCCCATGACCCCCTGTTGAGGAGATCACCCCAAAACTGCCTGGGGTGAGAATAACCCCGGCCCCAGCAGCCAGCAACCAAGCAGCATCCCCTGGCTTGGTGTCCATCAAACCCCATGATTTCCCAGCAATGGTCTGGGACAAATCCTCACCTGGGTTTGGTAGACACCTGCACCCAGGTCAGATACCTGCACTGGCTGGGGTGTTTCTCTTCTTTTTGGGCCCAGCCAGGTGGCGATGCTGGGACCATCCAAAGGCAGTTGATAATGGGCAGCTCTTTAAACTCAATGCAGATTTCCTTATTTAGAGGTTTTAGAATCGTAGAATCATAGAATCACTAAGGTTGGAAAAGACCTCTAAGATCATCGAGTCCAACCGTCAACCCAACCCCCCCATGGCCACTAAACCATGTCCCAAGCGCCTCAGCTACACGTCTTTTAAATCCCTCCAGGGATGGGGACTCCACCACTGCCCTGGGCAGCCTGTGCCAAGGCCTGACCACTCCTTCAGGAAAGAATTTTGAGATTGAGTTTTGAGAAACCACAAATATCCCTCAGTGTTGCATCTGTGTTTGCAAATCCCACTTTTATCAGCCCGTCCAGATCCAGAACTATAAGAAATAGAGCTGATAGAATCACACTCAAGTCTAAGCAAAGTCTTGCCACTTTTAAACAATTGCTGGCTCATTAGAAATACCCAAACAATTAGCTCTTCATTCCCTTGAGCATGTGTCACTTCTCTATTGATTTTCAGAGTTTGCTTGCTGTCCCATTTGCCTTACGTTTATTTTTGGGAGCAGCGTGGTCTCTCTCCTGGCCACACTTGGTCTTTTTGGTATCAGCCCTTATAGACCTCCTTTCTTTTCCCCTCCAGTATTTCACCCCCCTTCCCTGATGCGCTGCCTGGGTTCTCCTTCGCTCTTGGGGTGCTCTCAGCCCTCCTCACAGCTCAATGGTGCCGGGTCATCCCAGCCGACCGCTCTCCTGCCTGCGGGCGCGGGGTCTGCACAGGGCTCCCAGGATTTTTCCTGCACGTTGAATTGAACCAGGCTTTTTTCATATTTAATTACTGAATGATGGTGAAGAGGCGCCTTCCCTCTATGCACCGTCCCAGAGGGGACTGGGTGTGCTCTGGGGATGGATTTGTCCAGGTTGGGGCTCAGCTTTAGAGCTCCCCAAGCCTCACATCGGAAAGCATCACCCACCTCCGCGTTGCTTTCATGGCCTCTCTTGAGCTTCTCAGGGTCTCTCTCCTCCTGGACACGTGGCTGCTGGAGGGGATCTGTGGGCTGGCCACCACCTCAGCAACCCGTCCCTTGTGTCCCGAAGGGTGGCATTAACCTTCGCATCCTCTGTCTCCATCGTGTCCCACCCAGGGGTTGTCGGGCCGCTGCGGAATGCCGCCGGCCGGCTTGCCCAGGGCTCTGAAGGGCCCCGGAGGAGCTGGAGCAGTGAAAACCAGCAGCCAGGAGCTCAGTGTGGGTCTGCGTGCACGTGGGGCACACTGCACCCCCCAAATGCTCCCGTTTGCCCCCAGTGCCAGCACTGCCGCCCGCCAGCTCTCCTTGCTGGTGCAGCCTGTAATACCGTCTCTATTTTTAGTCCAGTTTTGTTTAAAAGTAGCTTATGCGCTACTTCTTAGGAAAGCTTATGTGTACGTGAAGCCTGAACCAGCAGCTCTCTCCTTGGGGGAGTGGGGTCCATCCCCACCAAGATTTTATAAACCTTGCTAATACCTTTCTTCACTGTTCCCAGTGACATGCAGCAGCAGCACAGGGTGTCAGAGATTTAAGAGAACAGTATAACAAAAAAAAAGAGGAGTGTTAGTTATTCACCATAAAAATACACTAAGAATATTTACTTCTTATCCCTTGGAGAAAACAGAAAACATGGCCAGACCTTGAGAAGGGAGTCAGAGCGGCGTCTCCTCCCCTTCGCAGCTCAGCCTGGGTTGCCACAAGCCCATCTGGGGCGTGAGATCCTGCGGACACAGGCAGATGAATGTGCAAGAGCTCGGTGATGCTCTTAAGCATTGGTTAAAAAAAAATCTACGGAAACGTCTCCTACCTTGGAGATTTTGCCCATCAGATGCATTTTGTGCAGTTTTGGGAGCAGATGATGACCACAATCTTTTCTGCTACAGCCTTATGTCTGGGCTGGCCACCATGGACTCCAAGGCCTGCGGGAAGATGGGGATTATCACCATCACCTACTACCTTTGGACAACTTTCATGGCAGTGACTGTCGGGATCATCCTCGTGGTCAGCATCCACCCCGGCGCAGCTGCCCAGAAGGACAAGTACTCTGTGGGGAAAGAGATGCTCAGCTCCGCCGATGCGTTACTGGATTTAATCAGGTACGTTGCAGGATTTCAGGAGGAGCCAAGTTTATGATGGTGTTCCACAGACAAGATCTTCCCACAAGGCACTGAGTTCCTGGGAGACATTGGGATCTCAAGGGAAATGGGAGAATCGTTGGCCATGCTGACCGGGCACCGGTACCAGGGTTCGTTTCTCCCCACGCACATCCCTCTGCCCACTCTGTCACCCCCGTTGCTCTTCTCCCAGAGCCACCAGCAAAGAGGGATGCGGCAGCAGAGAACAGGAAGATTTCAGTTCCCTGCCAAGCTCAGTGGTTCTCCCGCTGCAGCCCCAGCTGCGACATGCCAAGCCCTGCAGCTCCTTGGGCTTTGCAAGGTAAAAATGAGCAGGCGTTGGCCCAGGGCTGGATTCATAGAATCATAGAATCACTGAGGTTGGAAAAGACCTCTAAGATCATCGAGTCCAACCGTCAACCCACCCCCCCCATGCCCACTAAACCATGGCCCTAAGCGCCTCATCTACACGTCTTTTAAATCCCTCCAGGGAGGGGGACTCCACCCCTGCCCTGGGCAGCCTGTGCCAAGGCCTGGCCACTCTTGCAGGAAAAAAATTTCTCCTCATGTCCAACCTAAACCTCCCTTGGCACAACTTGAGGCCATTTCCTCTTGTCCTATCGCTGTGACTTGGCAGAAGAGACCGACCCCCCCTCGCTCCAACCTCCCTTCAGGCAGTGGCAGAGCGCGATGAGGTCTCCCCTCAGCCTCCTCTTCTCCAGGCTGAACACCCCCAGTTCCCTCAGCCGCTCCCCATCAGACTTGTGGATTAAAGTTTAATTAAGATTAAAGCAGTGGACGAGGGTTAACTGGGGAGGGGGTGCAGCACGGACCCAGGGGCTGGGGGAGAATCTCCACTTCTAGAGGCGTTCAATCGACTGGACAAGGCTCTGAGCATCCCGCTCCAGCCCTGCAGGCGGTCCTGCTCTGGGCAGGAGATGGCAGGTGTCTGTCCCAACCTCTGGCTTTCTATGAGTCCAGTTTACGTGCGGTTCACAGTCCTGCTCCCCCTTCACCTTCCAGCCTGTCTTCGCCCTCGGCTTGCACAGAGGACATCAGGCTGGTGTTGGCTGCAGCCCTCCCCTCGGCCTCGTGCCCGCCAGAGGTGCTTCACAGGCTGTTCCCTGTGTTCTCACGACACTCTCTAACCACTGTGCAACTGCTCTCTTACAGAAACATGTTTCCTTCTAACCTCATCGAAGCTTCGTTCCAGCAGGTGAGTTCACCCGGCAGGCAGCTGGGATGGTGCTCGGCTCCAGACGGGGCTGCTCTCCCCGTCTGGGGGCTCTTCCCCACCCACAGCCTGGACATGAACCCCTTCCCTTCCCTCTGCCTCCCTCCCCTCCCTGCCTGCTCCCCGGCTGCTTTCTGCGCACCCCAGGGCGGGCACCCGAGGGCGGGAGGGTGCTGGTGGGGGCGCGGGCTCGCAGGGACACCCCTGCCCGCGCTCCGCCTGGGAGGGCCCCTGCACAAAAGCAGCACAACGTCTCCTCCCTCTCGTGCAGTGGCTGCTCGGTCCCGGGGGATCGGGGAGCAGGGGCAGAGGGGTGGCAGGCAGCCGGCGTGCGGAAGGAAGGCTTGAAGGAAAGCTTGGGGTGGACGAAGGGGAGAGGCTGAGGAGGGCCAGGTAGGGTGAAGGGGAGAACGGAAAACAGGCAAACTCACGGCATTGGGAAAGCATCTGCAAAGCCCCCAGAAGGAGAGGGATGGGGGGGAAGGGGCCTCCCCGTGGGGACCACAACGCTCACCCTGTGCTGCGCCAGGACCCTGCAGGGACCTGACTCACCAATGCCAAGCGTCTGCCCGGAGAAGTGCAGCCTCGCCCAAGGATGGCTGTGCTGGGGTCTGCAGGGAACAACCACAGTTCCCCTTGCCTGTTTCTTGCTTCTCTTCTTTTCACCAGCCTTTTACTTCCTGAAAAACAAACTTTGAACCTCTAGGGCCAGTGATGGTTAGTGATGGCTTTGCCTCTGTGTTCAGAGCAGGATGGAGCCCATTGCCAACAAGACACTAACCTCACTGCTTTGCTTTTGTTCCAGTATCGAACTGTTCTTGTCCCAGTGGTGAAGTCCCCCGGCTTTCCAAAGATCCCAGGGAAATCTCTCAGTTTTATTTACTTTGCACCTGACGATGAAAACCCTGAGATTCATCGGCCTGTGCTCCTCGAGCTGACACCGCCGCCCGAGATGACCTACAGGACCCTGCCCGGGACCACCAACGAGATGAACGTCTTGGGAATCGTCATCTTCTCAGCAACGATAGGTACCTGCTCCATAGAGAACGGGGCTCCGCACCGCGCTCCGACCCAGCTCGCAGGGCGGTTGCAACCCAGGGTGGTAACTGCTGCGGCCGCTGTGCTGTAAATGGAGGTAGGGATGCTCAGAGGGACGAGGTTATTTTGGCTCTGACTGCTCAAGTCCCTGGGGAACCAGGCACAGCACAGAGCTTGTACCAACACCTCCGTCAGTACCTTCCATAACGGAGCTCACAAAAGGTATTAGGCACCGAGAAGGCTGTTTTCTCCCCCCAGGTTTTCCACAGGAGCCTTCACAGCCCAAGGACGGGTCCTGAGGGTTTTCAGATTGTCATGTAAACTGGAAGGTCCTTTTTATGAAGTCTACTGAAGTGAGTTGTAACTTTTGCAGAGGCTACCTGGGACACAGCTCGTTACAAATGGTCCGAACCCTTCACACCGGCAGTGTTCAAACTCCCTGAGCAGGCAGCAGGTGAAAGCTGGGTCAGACTTAGTGCCTGTCACAAACGTACGGAAATTTGTAACAGGACTTTCTGAAGAAGGTAAGGAAGCGTCCTCAGCTTGCAATCCTGCATGGACGAGGTGCTCGGCAGCAATTTCAGGAAGGAAGAAGGCCCAGAGGTTGGATGGAGAGAACATGCAAGGGATAGGGAGGAAGAAGGTTTAAAGGGGAGAAAGTCACGGGAAGGAGGGACTTGGAGCTGACTCAAAGCGTAGGATAGCAGGACACCGGCTGCAGGCTGAGTGAGAAAGGGAGGAATCAGGAGGGAAAAGAGCAGGAGGTGATGAGATGAGCATGGGGGCAGGATTACGTGTAGATTAAGAGGTGAGGGCAAGGAGCTTGAACTTAGTGTATCAGGAACCAAAAAGCCAATTAGAGGATTTGAGGGGTGGAGGCAGCGCAGCCAGCGCAGCACTGGAGCACACCAGACCGCCGTCAGAGCCAGGGGAGAGAGGCCAGTTTTAAAAGCTACGGTACAGTGGGTGCCTAGAGGAGATGGCCACAGTGAGACCAGGCAGCCACAGACCTGCTTAAAGATCCTTACACACGAACGAGATGTCTGTGGCAAACTCCCGTCCCAGCGACCAACACCATCTGCAGAAGGAACACGCCAAGCTCCTGCACGCAGGACACGTGCCCTCCTCCAGCCCAGCCAAACAAGCGAGGAGAAGCCGCTTTTCTCTTCTGGGATTACCACCCACCACCCTGCCAGCGGGGGAGTGAGGATCAGCGCCGAGTTAGGACGCAGCGGGGGATCACCCGAGCCAGCCCCGGCCCCCCCGCTGCACTCCCCAGGTTTTGCACGGGATGGATTAGAGCTCCACGAAGCCGCAGACCGGCAGAGCATCACCCGCACCAGGGATGGGCAGCTCGGAAAAGGGCATCCGAACACCCGCGGGAAGCTTTACCTGCGAGGAGAGGTTGAATGGACGGGGTTTGCCTGGCAGAAAAGAGGAGAGGGAGAGGGAAGGCAACACAGCCCTGTGCCGTGGGACACAGGGATCAGCTCCTCCTTGCAGCAAGGCGGGGGAGGCCAGGCAGAAGCTGGTTGAGATCTTGGCAAATGGTATTTTAGTTTGTGGGACTGAGACCAAGGCGTCCACGCAGCGCCCGCTGGCTACCCGGAGTGGCTTTGCTGTGGATGGTCACCCCACAGAGCTACCACAGCTCCAGCGATCTCTTCACTGACACCGAGCATCTCCACTCCTCTCTGTTGCTTTTGAAACCCAGAAAAGGGCAGACATTTAAAGTTACTCAAAGCTGTTCATTTGCTAGGGCTATCTTTTCCAAATCAGCTGTCTGTAGGACCTGAAGAGAAATGGGTTTCTTTCAAACCAGCTGTTATGGCCATCAAATACTGGATGAATATCCACAGAGCTGAGATTTAAATATGCCAAGCCTTGTCTCACTTCTGAAAGTCCTGGCACAGCTGACCCTATCTCATCTCTCTTCTGAGCAAGCCAAGAGATCCAACTACCTGCCAAGGGTCTCTAGGAGTCCTCAGCCCTGAAGACGGAAGAGGGATGAGAGGGACAAGACAAGATCCCAACTATATTCTTCTTTTCCAAGCTAAAGCAGACGCTTGTACAGTGCTTCAGGAGTAATTTTAGCTAAAGGGACCACACAGATAGTACATGCACCAGGCTGGAAACTAGATGGGCAAATACTCAAAAGACTCATTTTTCTTTTTCTCAGTGGGTACCGGGGGAACCTCCTCGCCAGTGAAAGCAATGGGATTTAGCACACTGGCCAATTTTGTGCTGGCAGAACAGAAAGCACCATAATCCTCTACCCATTCATGTATTTCTGCTCTACTGTCTCCCACGGCATTCTCCTAGAGAAGCTGGCGGCTCACGGCCTAGACAGGTTCACTCTTCGCTGGGTAAAACACTGACTGGACAGCCNGAACTGGGGGTGTTCAGCCTGGAGAAGAGGAGGCTGAGGGGAGACCTCATCGCGCTCTGCAACTGCCTGAAGGGAGGTTGGAGCGAGGGGGGGTCGGTCTCTTCTCCCAAGTAACAGCGATAGGACGAGAGGAAACGGCCTCAAGTTGTGCCAAGGGAGGTTTAGGTTGGACATGAGGAAAAAATTCTTTCCTGAAGGAGTGGCCAGGCCTTGGCACAGGCTGCCCAGGGCAGTGGTGGAGTCCCCATCCCTGGAGGGATTTAAAAGACGTGTAGATGAGGCGCTTGGGGACATGGTTTAGTGGGCATGGGGGGGTTGGGTTGACGGTTGGACTCGATGACCTTAGAGGTCTTTTCCAACCTTAGTGATTCTATGATTCTACTATTCCTTCAACAGAAAATTAGACTGGAATTAGGTTAATACAAGAACATCAAAAGAAAAACCAGAATTAATACAGGAGGCTTGTATCTAAGCAACTCAGTTGGATCCTTCCTGATGTATTATTGTACAGCCGCATGTGTTGTCACCACCACGGTACAGTCTGTGAGCCACCGACAAAGCCGTCTGCGTGAAATAGCTGCTCGGCAGCCAGCACAGCCCGTCCCACGAGGGAACCGAGAGCTGCCACCACCCACCGGGACTGGGCAAATCCGAGCACTTCTGAAGCAGCTCATCCGAGTGGCAGATGTGGCCTTCACTCCAGAGCAAGGGGAGGGATGCAACATATCACCACATCCTCAGCTATATATAACCCCAGCGAGTTTTGCCCTTTAGAAAAAAAGTAAATTCTTGTATTACCAAATAGCAAAAAGGCAGCTTATCCACCTCGAGAACTGACTCTTCCAGTACTGAGCAGCAGTGAAGAGTTTATCAGTTATCTGTGCAAGGAATAGTCCAAATCCTGGATTTGGGTTTGGTGGGGTTTTTTGAGAAAAGGCCAACCAATTGCATTTGCTCGGAGCAGAGAACTACCGTGACCCATCAGAGCATGTGGAAATCCGTATTAAGTCTGATCTGCTGTGAGTTTGCCCAGTGAAACCCAACTCTACCAGTGCCTCGAGACACTCGGCATGACACACACTGCTCCTGTGGTATCTTGAGTAATACAAATCCATGTGCTTGCTTGCAGGACTTCTCCTGGGAAAAATGGGCGAGCGAGGAACTCCGCTGGTTAACGTGTGCCAGTGTCTGAACGAAGCAGTTATGAAAATTGTCTCAATGGCAGTTTGGTAAATCTGTTTTTGATTGATTCAGTTATTTTCTTACCTGTTATCTAATAGTAATGCTGGTCATATGTCTGCAAGTATCTATTGTGAGCACTGATTTATTTTCGTATGACTGTACCACATGGTACCAAATACTGTAATGACTGTCACGTAGTGCTTCAATGATTGCTGCATCCTCATAAATAATTTTTTATGCTTATTCTTTGCAGGTACTTCCCCTTTGGCATTGTATTTCTCATTGCTGGCAAGGTCCTGGAGATGGAAGATCCATCGGTTATAGGACAGAAGCTGGGACTATATGCCATTACAGTAGTGTCAGGGCTAGTCATCCACGGACTTGTTCTCTTACCTCTGCTTTTTGTGCTCATCACCAAGAAAAACCCCTTTGTTTTCATTCAGGGGATACTGCAAGCCTTGCTGATTGCCTTGGCTACATCTTCCAGGTATGAAAACGCAGCTGAAATATGCTGATACATCTGGTTTAGTCAAGGGAGATGTGGCTGTGTGTGCGGCCAAGTGAGCTGTGGGAGAACAGGTATAATTCAGACACAGAAAAATTATGCTCCAGCACTATTTGAAATGACATTGCTTCCAGTTTTAGTAGCAAGTGTGATGCTTGGCACTGCCCTGGTCCTCAGCGGGAAGAGCCTCTTTCAAACCAGCTGTTATGGCCATCAAATACTGGATGAATATCCACAGAGCTGAGATTTAAATATGCCAAGCCTTGTCTCACTTCTGAAAGTCCTGGCAAAGGTGACCCTATCTCATCTCGCCTCTTCAGACCCGGCCAGCTCGCGTTGCTCCTCCGCTCCCCCTCTCCTGGGGTTTTCCCAGAGCAAAGCAGCAATGTTTGTGCGTGTGTGGGCTTCTTTCAATTGCTGCAGTCGGTTTTCTTCCAAAGAATTCAAAATAGGATTGTTGTAGGTGTTTTATAAAACAGCGTGGGGTTATGAACCTAGGTTTTAATTGAAAACATCAAAAGCTCTTCTGAACACTTTAGTGAAAAACTTAAATCAACTCCTGTGTATCCCAAAGAAAAGTATTGTCTACTTTGATAAGATTTTATAATTTTAGATTATTTTTATCTATTTTATTTTCATTGAAAAACATTCTTTATAACAATGAAGAAACCTTACATTAGAAACTATCATCCTTTCTCAAAGATGCACAAATTAAAAAATTTTCTTAGAAAATATTTGACTAGGCAAAGGGTTTTTCTGGCCTCCCTAATGTTGCTTCTTCACATAATCCCAAGAAAACCACCTAGGATCGTGCCTCCCTCCCCCAGCGCCCACCGAGGCAGGTCTCTTCTGCTGCTCTTAACTACCTGATCTCCTCCTGAACTTGGGTCTCCAGCTCTGCCTCCGCTTTCTCCTTCCTCTCCGCTCTAGAGCCAGCTCAGCAGGAGCCGTCACGCAGAGGACGGGGGGAGCACCCCGCTCCTTGTCCCAGCCCTCGCTCTGTGCCAGGGCTGGGGCCACCGCGCTCCGTGCTGCAGCCAACTCCTTTCGGAAAAGCAGCCCCCGCCTCCAAGAGTCTCTCGCAATCCCGTCGACTTCTTTTCTGTGCTTGTTTCCTTTCTTCCGCTCGGTTTTCTTCCTCCACGTCCTTATCCCGACTCCTGCATGACAGCTCACGTCTTCGTGCTAGAGAGAAACAAGAGAGAAAGGTCGGGGGGTGCAAGAGCCGGGGCACGGAGGAGGCCAACGAGGAACAACGGGGTCTGGCTGGACCCCGACACGGCCAGTGCTGGCAGATGCTGCCCCGTACCAACATTCGAGGTGCTCCAGGATTAAGGTGGGGACCAGGGACGTACAACACAGCTGTGACCGTCACACAGAGCTATTCATAGAGAGCAGTTTGTCTTGCAGCCAGCAGCTAATTGACTGCTTGGCTAATTACGTATATTCCCAGGCAGTGCAAGTTGAAGAAACTTTCATTGCTATAGCAATTTGTATAATACTGCCACTGCATTTACCCTCACGAGGACTTGTATTTCTATACCGTTATGTTGATTCTTATTTTTGAAGCTCAAACCATAGAGGGAATTACTGATCATTTCTTGTTCTGCAGCTCAGCAACCTTGCCCATCACCCTGAAGTGTCTCCTGGAAAACAACGGAATAGACAGACGGGTGGCACGATTCGTCCTCCCCGTCGGTGCCACCATCAACATGGATGGCACAGCGCTGTACGAAGCAGTCGCTGCGATCTTTATTGCCCAGGTCAATGAACATAACTTGGATTTGGGACAAATTATAACAATAAGGTAAATGTTTCTTTGCAGCAGCTGAATTATTTCTCTCTATCCATATTTATAGACCTTGTAACAATCTCTCCCACTTTTCCTGTTTGGCAGAGATCTTGCTACTGCACAGAGTGAACTTTGCTGGAAAACTGAGGAGTAGGGAAAGGTGCAGCGTGTACCAGCCCCCTGCGCTGTGCACCTCGGGCTCTGCACCCACAGAATGTGCTGCAGAATCAAAGACTTTGCCTGTAGGTAAAAGCCATACTGTGAACTAACAGCATGGCTAGAACAGGTCAACACCTGCAGTGCAAATGCATTATCTTAGCATAGAAGGATCTGTGCAGGTATAATTTACACCCCTTCAGGGATGGAATATCCTCATTTTATAAGCAGGGAAATAAAGCAGCTATCTAGGTAAAAATAAGTAAGTACAGTTGCAACCATTTAGCAATGTTATGCAGGGGCTACTTACACTGGAACGCAGAGGGGGTTGTGTAAGCACAACGCCAAGAGTAACCTGCTGCAAGCCCTCGGCCATGATGTGCCCAGGCAGGGCTTTGGGATAGCATCAGGGAGCAGGAAGGTGGAGGAAGCCAGATCCAATCCAATCCTTCCATACAGCAATAACTGACTTTGCCATGCAAACATGCTTGCTTTTTTTTCCCCCTGAAAAAAAAACCAAACCAAACAAACCACCACAATAATTGCGCGGCCGCCTTCTCTTTGCAGCATAACAGCAACAGCAGCAAGCATAGGGGCGGCCGGGATCCCCCAGTCTGGACTTGTTACGATGGTCATCGTGCTAACTTCTGTGGGGCTGCCGACCGACGACATCACACTCATCATCACTGTTGACTGGGCTCTGTAAGTATCTTCCAGATGCAGTGTCACGGGCACTTATTGCTAAGTGCCAATTCATGGTGACGTATTTGAAGCGGCTCTCACGGAGGCAGAGATTAAGGGATCACAGAACAAGGCCAGGAACCAAGTGTGAGATTCTTCATTTTAGGATTATTTTCTTGAAATAGCCCACAATAACTATAGGCAAACAGTCTCCTAAAGGAGTGTTTGATTCGAGGCGTTTCTGTTCCAAGGTGCCCATCACTGTCTAGTGCCTCGTTAAGTATGTGGAAGAAGTGGCGATGGTATTCAGCCACTCTCTCAAGTAAGGTCCCCAGTTTGAAATACCAGCTTGTCCTCATCTTTTATCTAAAGTCCTGATTGTACAACATATCTTTGTTGGAGGTCTCAAATAAGTAACAAAATCTATCCTTCTGAAACATATACACATTTATATGTACAGAATGCTACTTTCCTCCGTAGCAAGAGGTAGAAAAGGAGGAAAGTAGGTGCATAGTCTTGTCTTCATGAAGCATTACTGTGTCAGGCTGCTAGTTAACGTATTACCGAGAAATACCTCAAGTCCTAGTCTTCTCCAAGCTGGCTGCTCGGTGAACAAAGGAGGATGGACAGCACAAGAGTCAAAGCAAAGTGGTGGATGGTACAGTATTTGTTTTGGTGGAATATTATCCCTGGAAGAGGAACAAGGTTGGTAAGGCAGGGTAAAAGATACCTGGCTTCATACAAGGAGAAATTAAAATTAGCCAGAAAGATGCTAACAAGACAGCAACAAAAGGGGTGGAAACATGTTTAGGAAAAGAGCATGATCTCCGGGGCTGGGGGCGGAATCAGAGAAGCCAATAATAAACCATAAACTACTGGTAATTATTTACAATATGTGCTCATCCAGTTTGCTGTTTCTATTTCTGAAACATGGGCATTTTCATAATTAGAAAGTAGAAAGGAGAAACAGATGTCATGTCGAAACAGTAACAAGGTAAAGTACAAGTTGGTTGCACACCAAATTGTAGCAGAAAATGAGACAGTCAGTTCTTGAACAGATGCAGCAAAACCCCCTCTTGCATTTAATAAGCAACTTCTCTCTCCAGAGAGAAGTTCTCTCTCCATGTCATGAGAACTAAAACATCACTGGAGATTCTAGAAGTAAGGATGATATTTTCAAAGGACTGCATCCAACACCAAGGAAGTCTATCTTCCAATGAGACCATCTTCATCCTGATGGATGAAGACCAGATTGATCTTGAGACAAAAAATGATGCTTGATTACATTTGTCACAGACAAACAGACTAGAAGTGAAACATGCAGTTTGTGAAATGTGCCATTTTAAAGTACTAAGATAAAAAAGAAGCAAATGAGCTAGATGAAAAAAGAGAGTAGACGCTGACTTCTATGTAAGTGACATGTGGGTTGCCGATTTGTCCTTCACAGCCACCCTGGACAGAGAAGAAACAGCATCGAGTATCCTGGCTGCTTTTCTTTCTTTCACATAAAAGGAAGTTTAACTTTTCAGGTGAAACTTGTAAAATCAGAACACAATGCGAGTTCAATCTTTGAGCATCACAGGGTACACAGCACCATCACCTGCCGCGACGTGCTGGCACTTTCTACTGATGTGAGAGGTGCTTGGATAAACAAGAGAGGTGCTGTGGCTGGATAAACAAGATTTTCTCCCTGAGAGGCATGTCAAGGAGTTTTATGACTCACTGAGGCAGCTCACCCCCACGCTGAGCAAAAACGATGACGATGCAGCAGTTTGGGAAGTAGCACAGGCAGGTCTATGCACTAAAGAGACAAAACAAGCCCCATCGCCTTCACGGTACTGGGCTCACACAGACGATGCGTGTACCATTTTCCCTCCGTATTTGCAAGAACAATACTGCACTTGTCTCACCTTGCCATTACCAAAACCAGTGGTAGCGACATTGGGGATGGAGGTTGACATGTTTCAAAGCCATAAAAGACCCCGGACACGTTGGCTGTGGCCACCGACTGCATCCTCACGGCTCTCTCTCACCTAGGGATCGATTTCGAACTATGACCAATGTCCTTGGTGATGCTCTGGCTGCTGGCATCATAGCACATGTCTGCGAGAAAGACTTTGCCCCAAAGCCCCCCACGGTATGTATAGCTTGTCTGGGAGAGCAGGGGAACGCAGGAGATACAATGACTGCACAGACACAACGCATGTGCTTGCTTCAGAAATTAAAATTGTATTTTTTCTTTTTGCAGCAAGATCCAGTAAGCAACACAGACAAGTTTCCTTCTGTAGAGACGTCACATCTGCATCCCAAAGATAACGTGATTGAAATGCTTGAAGAAACTTTGTTTGATCAGACAGGAGTTCATTATAACATCTGTCAGGTGTAGATCATGGCATTCCTGCTCCCGGGAATGGGGTCTTGGTGCTAAACACTGACATTGTGAATGTCGTATATGGATGCTCTCCAAGATAAAGGCCTTACTTGGCACAAAAAGTGGAAAAATCCTCTCTATCCTTTGAAGACCGCAGGACTCCCCAACAAGCACCCAAAGAGCACGGCTCTGCCGCGCAGGGGGAAGGGAGCCAACCCCTCCCTGCAACCGAGGACGTGGCTGCGAGCTTGCTGCCCCCGCGGGCAGAAGCAGCTGGGATGTGAAGGGATGTGAAGGGATGTGAAGGTTTTACACCTCACATTTTTTCAAGCCCAGTTCTTTCGAAGGTTAGGGAGGCAAGCAGGTATTAGAAAACTGGACCTGGACTAGATGAGAAAGCAGTAGAGATGGGACAAAAATCTGAAACCTTAGGTCAGCAGCCCTTATCTGCTGGCCAGGCTGTACTCTCTAAGGTTTTTTAAAAAAATAATTGATTTTTTTTTATTACTAGGTTCTCATCTAAAAACTAAGATTAAGTGAATTTTTGTGTAGAGCTCGAAGTCCAAGTTGGACATAACGGGATTTTCCAGCCGCTACACAAAGACAGGACAGCTGGTTGAAGCGTCACTCAGCATAGACACTGAGATTCATCTGACCTGCAGGGATGGAAGGACCAGCTGTACGTGTGGTTTTACTGGCTGTTTTCTTACAGTGAAACTAATTGACCAGGCCAAATTGCAACCGCGTTGATTTTCCCAGCTAAGGATCTGTCCCTAAGTTCAAATTCCAATTACAGCCTTAAAATCCAGGCTTCTCAGGGCAGCCTTCTCCACAAAAGCCTTTTATGCCAACTATTCATGTCGCCGAATTAATTTCTCTCTCAAAATGCCATCTCATCCCCTTTCTCCCTCTTGCTTTGTCTTTATTGCCACAGCGTAAGACTCGTGGAAGTAGCTTAAACCCCCACTAACATCACTTAACTATTCTCCCATTGCATATTAAGAAAAAATTTCCTGTGCATAATCCTTCATGCTGGAGTCAGGGGTTTTAAAATGTTTTCTGATTTAGAAGAAACATTAATTCCACTTTGCCAAATGAAAAGCAGAAGTCATTAAATATCATAAACCAGCTTTTGCACAAAAACTAGTCATCTTCTCCCTACTAACCTCAAAAAGCCTTCAAAGAATCAGAATCATGGTCAAGGGAAGCTTGAGGTACTGCGGTTAACTTTGGCCTTTCTTACCCTTTCCTCCTAAGTTGGTTAGTTTTTTTATACCTTCTTAAACGTTACTGTCCAACTATTCTTCAATAGGAGCAGTTATGTCGTTTGCAAAAAGAAAAATAATCACATTTCAAACCAAGAGACCTCTGCGGCATCCCAGGTCATCCCTCCCTCCCGATATTCATTATCAGCTGGATGTATCACGCGCATCAGCGTTTAGCACCGCCTTCTGTTAAGCGTTTTGCAAACTTAACGACCGCAGGCTCTTCCTCTACACCTGGAGCAAGCTGGGGCGCACAAACCCCCCCGGGGAGGTGCGGGTGAACGCGGGAGGCTGCGGCAGCGCCCAGCCCGGGGCAGGGACCCAGCACCGCTTGCGCCAAGGCAGGCGTCTGTCTGCACCAGTTACCTAATCCCAAACGCCGGGTGGAGAAACAGACGCTTTTGAAGCATGTAACTGTTCCGAGGTGGTGATTTAAACCAGGCAAGACTAAAAGGATAATTGATCAGACCTGTTTAGACGCCTGCTTTACGGGGCAGTAATGGTGCCTGAAGTGTCCACATCCCTCGCTGGCTGCCCAAGGGGAGACCAGCCACCCAGCACACGTACCAGCACCAAAAAGCGGCCGATGAATCCTGCTTTTCACATGTAGTCCCCTCTCATTAATGAGCTCTGGGCATTACAACACAGAATCTTTATCCTGCAATAAAAGACAGGACTGAATGTCCACGAGAGGTTTCTTAGGTCAGTGGTGGGGATGCAGGATGAGTCCCCGAGCAATCACTCATGTCACAGGGCTCTGCCTTCTGCAGAGCAGCCAGATTTTCTCCCCTGCCTCCAGAGGCTGCTGTCCTACTACGAACGACTTAAAACAGTGCATCCCCAAGCTCACTGCAACTAGAAGGACAAACTATTACTGCCAAAATTGAGAATTATATCTTGGGAATAAATCTAGAGCTGGCGAAGTAAACACAACTCCGTGCAGCTTCCCTCAGGGGTTGCAAGTGGTTTATCAAGTGTTGGTAATGTCTTCCAGTATCTGGTGAGATCCATTTTAGCAGAGCAGTTTTGATTTGTGAAATAAGCAGCAAGGATGTTGTTAATCTATTAAGGTTTTAAAAAAAAGAAAAAGTCACGTCAGAGACAATACAGCCTCGTACCTTATGACAAATACAGTAAGAGAGAGCTTTAACCACTCAGCAGTCTCAAACTGGGCTGTAACCACTTTGCCCCTTTAACAGGATAAAAGAAGGAAAAGAAAAAAATTCAAATGCTTCTGAAAGTCCGTTTGTGGTCTGGTAAAAAGTGAAGCCATCATTATTGATGTGAAAAAGCCAAAGGCAGCAAGGACAATCCATCTTCTTCAGCGCTGCAAACAAGCACAGAAGAGGCAGCTTCATACCTTTTAACAGGAAAAGAAATTGTGGAAAAGTTAAAGAAGCAGATATACTGAATGTCCGAGTTAAGCGGCTAGTAAGGCATCCACTGTCCCAGCTGATGTCCTTGGGATGGCACCATCCCAACCCCACTTGTATTTTCAATAATCTGCTGCCTGGGGGAACATTTACACCACTTGGTATCTGCTGCTCAGCAGGGAATAGCAGCCTCCACTTGCCAAACCTGGAAGCAGGCAGGCACCCACCTAACCCCAAAATGTCAGCATGACTTTATGTATAGAGTAATGAAAACTTAGCAGTGGTTGAAGGACCAGAGGTTTCCAGAAGAGATTTCTAGAAGACAAGAAAGCAGCACAGAGTCTGGACAATTGTGGACATTGTGATACAGATGTTCCCCAGGTTATGGCTTGTGTGAATAGTATCGTAATAAAGTTGGAGAGCAACTGGGGAAAGGGACTTGGTTGTTACACAAGTATTATTTCCACTGGGGGTGGGAGGGTGGGGGGAAATCACAGCAAGCTACTTCCATGAACTAAAATCCCTGTGAAAGATTATTTATGGGTTTTGTGGTTATTAAACAAAAGGAAAAAGCAGAAGCAGCCCTTGGCTTTATGGCACCTCCCAAATACTGGCAGAAAATCCACCTGTTTGGCCATACCAGCTTTGATTAGGGAATGACATTTCACCAATGGTCGTGGTGAATTTGAGGATGTGATTCACCATAAACACTAAGCTTAAACCAATTCATCAAACTGACCCTTCAGCTCAAGTGTAAGCTTTGCACAAGAGATACCAGCTTGTTTCTACAGTCCATGATTAAGTTGCCTTGACGGGAAAGAACGGGTTCCTGTCTGTGCTATTAGATGTCTTCCAGAGCATGAATTATTTTTACATACCAGAATTTATAAAAGTGATGGATTTTGATCAGGGACTTCCATTTTTATATTATTTTTACATCTTTTTAGGATTTACAAATAGAGTGACCATAGCAGCAGTGTAGCATGGTAACATTTGAAATCGTATATATAGTCAGTAGAGAGCGCTGCTACCTTTGTCTTTTAGATCAAAATGTATCTTGGTCTGTGTTTTACTGAAACTGAAAAAAAGAACAAAATAACTCAATGTTGTAGCATGTGGCAAAATAAAAATCAAAACAACAGATGTGAAAAACAGCCCAAACCTTCCATTTTTTAATTTAAAATACTGTCTGTTTCAAAATTACTCTGTGCAAGTTTTCTAGAATAACTTTTTGAAAATTCCATTCCACAAGAAGTTTTAAAAGTCTTTATTTAAATCTATTAAAACACCAGGCTTCTCTGTAGAATCAGATTTCCAAAGCAGCTCTAAGTGATACACATGGCTTAACTACCTCTTTTGTTGTTTTTGGTTTTGTGTTTGGG
>VZTQ01002481.1:127464-154351 GCA_013400755.1 Pelecanoides urinatrix
GGTTTTTTTTTTTTTTTTTTTTTTTTTTTTTTTTTTTTTTTTTTTTTTTTTTTTTTTTTTTTTAAATTAGCAGCATGTAACCTACACTATATGCTCCTTTAAGGAGTAAACACCTCCCTAGCGAATGTGCACTGAGAGTTGTCTATCTTTGCCTCTTCCCTTCTGATTCACTGTACATATTTATTTCTTTAAGGAATTTCTCATTTTGTCCGATGTGCTAATAAGACTTTCTAGAAAATCTGAATAAATAATTTCAGTCCTTACTGCAGGCAGATGCTCCTCACCACATGGCCCATCCGTTAACCCCCACATGTAATTCAGTAGATCCTACTAACGATGCAGTGGTACAAGAGCAAAGTAAGACATGGCACGGCAACACCTGTGTTCACAGTACCATTTGCAAACTGTTTCACAACAGAAGTTCAGGCCTACTTTATAAACTCCTGATGTAGTGTTCAAATGCAGCTTTGTTGGGCACCCAGGATTTATGTTCCGATGCACCAGCACCCCGCAGAGCAAAGCAGCCACCCGAGTGCGCGTCCTCAGCCACGCGCGGAGCAGAGTGCAGAGGTCCTGACGGACTCATCGGCTTGGATCTCAACACACCTGGGTAATTCTGCACCGTGTGGCATCTCCCTGTGTTTGACATTCTCCATTTGCAAACCTCCTTGGTTTTCAGTGTGGGGAGGGAGCCGAACATCCCGGGTAAGATGCTCCAACATCCATGGCAGGAGTCGGCTGATCCTGTGCAAGCGCAGGCGTCCTGGCGCCCAGGTGTGCAACGTACACTTACCTTTGCTTTCTAGAAGTGACACGTCTCATTTAAACTACACAAATGAAGTCCCCTGTAGTCAACAGTGAGAGACAGGCACCTCTATGAGCAGTAAATCTCAGATTTTAGAGGCAGGTGAATCGCCTTCTGAAGTCTCTTACTGATGGGCTTGGACTGGGTGCAAAGATTTTTAATTGCTTGAGTCAGTAGGATGAATGGCACTCCAAATTACATGTCTGAGCAAAGATACTTATTTTTAGAATGCTGAGCCTTCAAACTCCCTAAGACCATATTTTAACTTTGATTTTGAGACACTGACTAGCCAAACCACAGCTCAACACAGACAGGAAAGAACGACAGGGCTGAAACAATACACCCAACCCAAAACTTGCTGCTTCACTTACCTGGCCATCTCACCTCAGAGATCTTCTACTCACTGTCCTTCCTTGAGCAGAACCACAACAAAATGGGTATTTGGCCATCCTCCTCCTCGTTTCCCTTTCAATATTCCTGAAGTCTTCAATCATCTGCAAAGCATTACCTTAAACCACATTCTGGTGCTGAAGAATTAATAACAGCAGCATCATGACCCCCACCTTCAGAATACCGTCTTGTCTTTAGAAATCTTAACTCCATTTTGCTGTCTTTTTGTCTGCCTTCCAAATGCCAAATCCCAAATAGTTATTTGCTCTGACAGGCTGCAATCATTGGAGACAGACAGAATGAATGCTCTTTGCACTTACAGCCTGGCAGACGTCTGCTGCTGCTTTCACAGCTCTAGCCAGGCTAAATTCCTCACGATTCTCTTCCTAATGCCAACAACACACCAATCCTGACCTTTAGTTGTTACATTTCTGCTGCTCGTATGTTGGCGATTCTTCCTGCATCCAGTTATCTATTATTCAGTTATCAGCTGCTCTTCAAGATCGTGCTTTCTTCCAACCTGAGCACGAATTTACATTTCCTATACATGAAGTCGTAAGTAGGAAATAAAACATTCATACATAACCTTCGCAAGTAACAATTACTCACTTGCTCATAACTAGTTAAAAAAGCAGAAATCTCTCTTTGTACTCATTCACACCCTCGCTTTTTTAACCAGGTGCAAAAAATACATACAAGGAACTAGTAAGAATGTTCGTCCACCTGTGGACATGAATAATTTCACCTTCTGAATCTGCAATCGTAAAACCTCCCTTTCCCCTTTCCCCTCATGATCTAGCAAAAGCAGCAGCTCAGTGAGCAGGAGCCAAGTTAAGTCTCATAGTTGTGACGTGGCTGGGCATCAGGTAACAGAAATAACCGGCTGAGTCACGCTGCGCAGGGTTGAACACCACGAGCTCCTCAGGCAGCTGTACTGCAGCGTTTTCAGTCTGCCCGTTCTGGCCTCAACAGTGCCAGACCAGAGGTACAGAGAAAGGTGCAAAACCCCCGTAAATAGGCAGATACAAAACAACCAGGCCCCCTCCTCCTTTCCCCACCCCTTCCTCAAAGCATCCAAACACACAGCTCTTCACAGAAGTCCCAACAGAAGAGGTGCTCTCCCAAGATCTTCTCTTTTCTCACCTCCTCACACATAAGCAGAAGCTCTGGGCTGCTATTTCTCTTCAGCACATCCCCACATGGAATATCAAGTGCACTACTGCGATCAACACGACTGAGCTGCAGTGCACTGCTCTCCGTCTCAGGAGACAGCTAGTAAAAATAACATGTTATTGGAGAAACCGAAGATGCATTTGCTCCCCCCGCCTACAGAATACCCAGGCTGGGAACTGGACACACAGTTAGACAGGTTAGGTACTGGTGTTGTATACACCGGCCTAGCAGTCTGGGGATAACCTGGAACAAGCTTCCCCTCTTCCACTGTTTGTTATTCTAATTACCAACCGTTCCGTGAACTAAAGGATTCAGTTCAAAGCGCTAACAAGACTAACAATTAACACCCACACCAACTCTGGAAGACAGGAAAAAATCAGATGATAATACCTAATGGGTCACATAAGAGGAGAAAATCAGAAGAATCAAGTAGCTTGTCCTATACTACATAAGGAGACCCTGGTGGAAAAAGTAAAATGAAGATGCTAAGAGCCTGGTGTCATTACTTTACTATTCAAACTCACTGGTGTAAAAAGAACACTACTCTCCTGTACTCTAAAGTACTAATGCGTTAGTTAACCCCTTGCTTACAGCTCTCAGATGTCACTGACTTAACCATATAACCTCCTTATTGAACAAAAGTTCTTGAGAATGGAATTAAGATGATGCAAAGTAAAAAAAAAAAAAACCACCAAAACAAAACACACCAAACTAGTCTATGAACATGTAGAATTACTCCAAATGCACAACGCAAGTGCTCAGCATTTCAGTTATGCAAGCTGATAAGTTCTATCATTTCTTAATTTACAAGTGATACCTTCCTAACGTAAGATTATTTCTTCATTTGCATGGGCTCTTGTTTTAATAAAAAAGTCAAGCACCCACCCCACCCCTTAAATCTTATGCTCGGCAGTCCTGGCTTTCAAAACTACAGCATCAACTTCTGGAAGCTGAGCACGGGGCCTAATGAAAATGGCAGCAAAGTACACAGAGGCAGCCTTATTCTACAAAAACATGTAAAAGTTTGACAATCTCTTTAAAAAATGGCGCAATCAAAAGAACAAACCTTGGCTATTTAAAGTTCTGAATGTTCTGAGAGTTTCTATACGCTCTCGCTAGTGTAACGAGGTGCAGCTCAATGAGGAATTGGAACGGCAGAGCATTTACACTTTTGTAGAAAACATTTTTATTTGGAAAAGAGCACAGATACAAAGGCATCTGGAATGCCCTGACAGCTGGATTTACAACTACCACTCACCATCATTATACAAAGAGATTAACTGTGATGGTCACCAGACTTAAAATAATCAAATAGCAATAATGTGCTTTGGCCAGGATCAAACTAAGAGGAGGGGAAAAAACACTACCAGGAACAAATTGTGAAGTCTTAAGAGGACGGCAGCTGCCTTCAAACCCATCAAGAACGTACACCGCTGCCTGTGCGAACGGCCACGCAACTCCAGCTACTCTGAACCGGGCCGGGGACAAGAAACAGCAGCGTGCTGGAGCCCAAACAGAAAACGGTCTCATAACAACACCCTGTTTCATAATGAAAATCCAGGCTTAGGTGCCTTTACTGACACAGCTATGGCAACGAGTCATGGGCAGAGAAAAAACCACCCCGGGTAAGCAGGTCTCGGGCCGTACGGGGCTGCATGAGTGAACGCCTGACGCTCCCTGGCAGCCGCACACGGCAAGATGCTCGTTTAGCTAAGCAAGCCTCTGCCTTCCTCTCCAAATACAGCCTCCAGCTGGTTTTAATCTGCAACTCAATTAGGAACACACTGCTTGAACCCAGTATTACCCAGATAATTCTGAGAAGGATATTAGTTCAATGACAAGCACCACAACTCCTTGGCTGGCTCTGGACAGCAAACAACCGTGTCCGTTATCGCTGCAATGCCGTCACTAACTTTACTTGAGGGAGGTGTTAAGCTGTTTGAAGTTGAAGATTTTGGCAGTTCAACAGAAAGTTTCTGTGCAGGATTCATTCATTTCACTGCATCCTCAACCTACACGATACCCTCACTTCTGCTCGTGTCCCATCCCCAGCTGGAGAACCACCGAATTGCTCAACTGGTTCATTGTCAGAATAAGAAAAGCAGGACAGTTGATCAAAACTAACAGCGTGTCAAAAGGCTTGGGCCTTTCTATCTATTCCCTCGTAAGCGAGAAGAGCTCAACAGCACTGTCAGGTGGGAACAGGACATCCAAAAAGCTTCTCTGCAAGTGCTTGCTCCAGCCTGTTCCGAAGAGAGAAATCACTAACTGGCCATTCTGCGCCTCCACCCTTCCATGCTGCCCATGCGACAAACCCCTGAGCAACCAGATGCATCGAGATTTCCAAGTGCTCATCAACAGCCTTCCGCTGCATTTTCATAAAAGAACGTATGACAGGGCAGACAGTAGATTGCCAAAGCCTGTCCTAGAATGATTTCCCCATTCCCAGCCTCGTGCATTTCCCAGCCAAAGCACACAGACCAACAGCAGATGTAGCAGGTGTGAATGGACCCCGCAGGTTATCACCTTCTTGAGAGCTTCAGTCCTGTGTCACAAGATGCCATGAAGCACCTGATGGAGACCATTTGACTCATCACATGGACTCCCCTGCTCCTACAGGTCCCTGAACAATTTATACCCAAAGCTTTCTCTTCACAGACGTGTTCCACATCCATGTTATCACTGGTCGTGGTTCTGCGCACCTGGTTCCTGAACGCGCATGTCCGTACACTCCTCTTCATCATGTCAGACTCGCCCCCTGTGCAAGAACATTTAGATTTCTCATGCCTCTCCAAAACCTCTCCTCATCCTCACGAAAAACTGGGAAAAGGGTTAGGGAGGGGGAAGTTAGGGAAGAGCTACAGCACCTCTCAGCAATTTCCAGCTGAGAATTTCATAGCATGTAAGTGATATTTCAATGTAAGTAAATGCTAAAAATGCATGCCAAAAACCTGAGAAATTCATAGTGTCCCCCCAGCTGAAAATCTCCTGCTTAACTTTCCCTGCCGCTGTCTTTCTTTAAAACAACTCCCACCTTAGATTTCCTGTATTTGTAATTACCCAAGTTTATTTAGTGTTATGCAATACCACATCAAATGCTTTACAAAAGTCCAGGTAAATGGGAGTTACTACATTATATGTAGTTATAACATTTATTTATTTATAAAGAACTTCTCAAAGAAACCCACCAAATTAATGATTCTGTGATAAAATCTGTGACAAAATGTATTTGAACCACTTCATTTACCTCCATATCTTTAAATTTGCTATTTAAAATTTGAAGTACACAGCTTTAGAATAATTTTTTAGGCTATGCCTTGGTGGGATCAAGCCTCCTGAGTCACAGCCCTTTGGAAGAATCCGGGGCAGCCTTCGTTTCCTAGGTTTAGCACTTTGCAGGGATAAGCGTCCTGTCTATTGAAACATATCGCTTAGTACAGAGATCAGATTAACGGGGTTGTACCTGCCCATGCCACATTCCCCTAATCCACATTTGTCTGTTATTTGCCGTTTTCCACTCCTAAGGTACCACCAGGACTGACAAGTTAATATATTTACTACCAGAACTCCAGCATTTATGATGCACTTACACTTAACGACACATTAGTCTCTTCTGTTTTGCATCCACTAGCACAGTCATTTCCGTGTAGCTATACTTACTCTTACCACCCGTCCTCCTTTGGCAAATACACCATATTCTCACTTTAGCTGAAAATGAAGCCTCTCTCTATCCCGCCTCACAGCATCATGAACAACTCCTTCACTTCCTCATCTTTCATGTGTATCTTTGGTTGCTAACCGGTCCCCCCCCACCGCCAGTCACTCTTATATTCCTTTAATATTTTGGGTTGGATTTTTTCCAGTGCAGTTTTTTTTCCTTTTGCCAGGAACGTAGACAGATGTTCATACCAGCAATTTTGACTAAGAAGAAACCCCAACTGTCCTTCACATCCGTACAGTCCACCTTCTAGTCTAGCTGGTTTCCCGGAATAGTTCCTCCCGTTCCATCAAGCCACCCAGCTGACACCAAGCACTCAAAGCATGGTCAAGTGCATCTTTTGATGGCAGTGCCACTTTAAGCAGCCTCAAGCTCAGCTGTTTGATCCCACCCTTTAACTGCCCCTTCAGCAGTGCTGGTATGTATATCCCTGTGGGATTACAGGGAAAACAGATCCAAGAACTGATCCAGGTTTAAAGTAACCACTGGTGAGGCTTATCTTTCATTTAAATAAGTCCTACCAACAGTTTTATCAGCACAAATACCAACCCTCCACCATCATCTTATAAGATGCTGGAGATTGGAGCATTTATAGCGACACTACCACCTAAAACCATATCCAGAACTCAGCTTTGGAGTCTTACTTATGTCTACAATGACATTTAATTTTTTTTTTTTAGGACCTGAATATCTAAAATCCTCTCGTAATACAAAAACATTTTTGAAGCTGTATCACATCATGTCATTTTAACAACCTATTAAGCTTTCACATGGACATGAGTGCCAAGAGCATGAAAGTGCAGCAAGTGCAGCCGTTGTAGGAAAGATCTTGTTCAGCCAGCTCCAGCAAGGAGCAGGCCTCAGCCGACCGCTCAGCTCCAGCAGAGACAATCCCACTCCAGCACGTATACTACAAAAGATTAAAACATTTCTGAGCAAAAACATTTCATCCTTGTTTGTATTAGGGTGTCACACCTCTTCCTCCTTTGTTTGTGCAACAAAGTTTGCTCAGGATTAGATGATGCTCACCTTCTTCACTGAGCAAAGGGCGAAATGGCTCAGCTCTCCCATTCAAACGACTCCTACCCCACACCGACACAGAGCACTGCTGCTAACGCTCCTACACAGACACCTTCCTTTCACTGTGTGTAACACCCAGCAGCTACGAGACTGTCACTGGTTATTCTTTGCAGAAGGAGTGTTTCACAAATTATGTCAGGCTGCCTTAATCTCGCCAATTAAACAAAAAGTCTGCTCCCTTTTTATTCTTCCTTGGGTACGACCAGCTTGCATTACTCCCTCACCCAAACCCAGAATGTATACCTACAAAGGAGCTGGGAAATCGGATTCCATGCAGTGGATATTAGAGCCGTTCTTCTGTAAGGTCAGTTATTTGTGATATGAACATGAAGAGGCCAAATTCGGGGCAAACATTCCTTCACCAAGGCCACCAGCAGTCCACCAGCACGTGAGGCTCAAACCTGCCCAGCTGAGCATTCTGCAACGCTGAGACTGGGAGGAAAGCTTAAAGCTTCAAACCAAGACTTCATCTTCCGCTCCATCTCTTGCGCTGCCTTTGAGAATTACTGTGTTTAAGTAACGTAAGATGCAAATCAGGACAGCCAGAACGCTCCCTAGGAACTATCACAGCACCGGAGACACGGCTGCCCAGGAATGAAACAACTGACACAAGTCCTTATAAGCCAGCTGAGTGATTGAACAAGGCAAAGACATCAAAGTGTGTCGTACCTCAAATCTTTGCCTTGTTCAGAAAAGAAGCACTTAAGACTCTCGGGCAAGGCTTTAATATGTTTTATCTAAGCTAGCACAAGCAGCCAGGATGTCTATCCTGGAATCCAGTGACAGGGGTGGGGGAGTAGGGCCCGGCAGCGCACCCCAGGCAGTCGTGCTGTGTGCCGTGGCATACGCGGTCAGTCACTGCCATTTCACTAGAATCACAGTCCTCCTTGAAGCTGAATTGTCTTCCTTCCTCCATTCCTGCAGTAAGAAAGGATTAAAACATTAAGGCTCATGAAATATGGTAAAAACGGAAAGAGGGGGGGGAAAAAAAAAACGTAGTAAAGGTGGCTTAAAACAAAATGAAAATAATTTCAGAAGTCACTGACTCCCAAAAAAGTGACAGCACTTTGTCTCACATGGAGAAGTGAATGGGAGGTGCTCCCTGAAAAGCAGTGATACTGTGCATTACAGGACCATTGTTGAGAAATATTAAGATAAAACATATAGATGTGACCGTTTTTCTGGACTTATTTCAAGAGAAACTTTAGAAAAATTTGGATGTTAAATTTTTACCCAGCTGGAGACTAATTTTCTTAAACTTCCATAGCTTGCTCGTCACATTACTGTACTATTGTTAACAATACCTTATAACTATAAAGCTTTATATAAACTGGATTTTTAAGGATATACATCTTTGTATGAATTACTTCTATACACGTGGAATAGCATATATGTGCATATACAGCAGATACGTAACGCTAATACATACAACTAACAGATATATGTATGTATTCTGAACAAACTATCTATAAATACAGTCAACATACATTTTAATACACACATACACATACAGATATTATATGTATGTGTATACACACAAATAAATGTATACGTATACTGTGTCTCTTGAAAGATGCAAAGCAGAAGGGACAATCTGGAACAGAAAGGTGAAGTAGGATGTACGGTCACAAAGAAGTTTCATCCCAAATTTTGCAAGCCTGGTTTGACTGAGACCAAAACTATTTGTGCCACGACTCTAGAGAAGCGCACAAGCTTACTTACCATAGCCGTCCGCAGGCTGCAATACAGCCCTGAAATCCCAAAAGTGCAAGTGCATGTTCCTTCCATGATACCTGAGCTGGAGCCTACTGAAGTCTATGAGAAGGAAGCAGCTCAGCACTGTTTATACTGACTCAACACTGCTCCTAAGCCAAACAATTTCTGCTTTGCTCTCCTTTATGATCTTTCTTTGTAGCATGCACGGGCTGGACTTGGGGGCAGAATCTGTTCCAACACATTCAAACAGAATTTCAGTTAAAGTGAGTTTAAGAGGTCCATTGATATCTACTCAAAGAATACAGGAAGCCTCAAACTCCTTTTTATTAAACTCAATGAAGTTCCTTGTAAGTTCTAGTTTAAGTTGAGAACATTCTCTTTAATAAGCACTCCAGCTACAGCTCTGCAGAGAGAAGTCAATCCATTTTGAAAAGTTCAACATTTAAAGCATTATATACTATACTTAAAATTCAAACAAATAAAATCTGTGTTTAACTGTGACAAATTCTGTTTAAATTAATTTTGTTGCAAAGTAGTATTTGCCAATGAAATGTTAGTAGACGTTATGTTCTGACAAACTAGATTCAGACTCCCATTTTGCTAAATTCACTGCTTCTATACATAAATACTTTAAAAAAAGAAAAAAGAAATTATGTCACAGTNTGGAAATGAAGGGGGTGAAATTTAACAGTAGGACACCCCAACAGTCCCCACGGCAGAGCAAGCCGGGGAAGAGTCTAAAGCCAGGGAGTCTATCGGGAATTCTGCAGAAGCAGAAATGGGTCTACACTAATTTTTTTCTTTTGAGAAAACAGCCATTTCTGAGAGGGGTCCATACTTCACATGGCCATATTTTGTTATTAAGCTTTTTGGTGGTTAATACACATTTTCCCTCATGATTTTTTATAGAAGAAAAACCTGGAAAATACAATGGTGGTCAGAATGAACCTGCACAAAGTGAATCACACGGGACTAAGATCTGGAGGGAGTAAGAACACAGAAGTTGCCCCAGCTCCATCCAAAGTAAAACCCAGAAAGGTCTAAAATTCTGCACTGGTGATGAAGCATTCCTGATNAGACCAAAACTATTTGTGCCACGACTCTAGAGAAGCGCACAAGCTTACTTACCATAGCCGTCCGCAGGCTGCAATACAGCCCTGAAATCCCAAAAGTGCAAGTGCATGTTCCTTCCATGATACCTGAGCTGGAGCCTACTGAAGTCTATGAGAAGGAAGCAGCTCAGCACTGTTTATACTGACTCAACACTGCTCCTAAGCCAAACAATTTCTGCTTTGCTCTCCTTTATGATCTTTCTTTGTAGCATGCACGGGCTGGACTTGGGGGCAGAATCTGTTCCAACACATTCAAACAGAATTTCAGTTAAAGTGAGTTTAAGAGGTCCATTGATATCTACTCAAAGAATACAGGAAGCCTCAAACTCCTTTTTATTAAACTCAATGAAGTTCCTTGTAAGTTCTAGTTTAAGTTGAGAACATTCTCTTTAATAAGCACTCCAGCTACAGCTCTGCAGAGAGAAGTCAATCCATTTTGAAAAGTTCAACATTTAAAGCATTATATACTATACTTAAAATTCAAACAAATAAAATCTGTGTTTAACTGTGACAAATTCTGTTTAAATTAATTTTGTTGCAAAGTAGTATTTGCCAATGAAATGTTAGTAGACGTTATGTTCTGACAAACTAGATTCAGACTCCCATTTTGCTAAATTCACTGCTTCTATACATAAATACTTTAAAAAAAGAAAAAAGAAATTATGTCACAGTGCGAAGAGTGAAACATCGCTATTTATTCATCTTCATTCAACTGCACTGGTAACACACACACACATGTAAAAAAGTTACCCCAAACGATCCACTTTTCCTTCCAGTCTCCTGCTGTCAGCAAGCGATCAAAGCAGAAGACAGTTTAAGGAAAAGAAAGGTACCTTCAAAAATCAAGAAGCAAAAGGAGAGGAGATATTACGGGAGTAGGCAGGGCCCCTCTGACAGCCAAGTCCTGCGCGCGCTGGGGAAGCACGAGGGGAATGAAGGGATGGTGGGATGGTGCCAGGCTTAATATGCTTTCCTTAAATAGCTTCTCCTACTGCCACTGCTGTAGACAAAATCCTGAGCTAGATGCACCATTAGAGGACCCAGGAAGACGTTCCTTATGCTAGTATTTTTCCATGTTTTTTTCTTTTTTAAACGATAGGAGATACAGAGAAAACTGTAAAGACAGGATGACATTTTTCNTTGTTATACTGGTAGTAACAGAAGATGCTCATTTCTACGCTTTACCAATTTAGCACAAAGAATAATTGGTGAATAGTGGACTGAACAATTCCCATAACAAGAAAACAATAACTGGAAATCTAATTTTCCACTGCATTGAGATGCCTGAGCTGACACGGCATCGCCATCCATTCCATGTTATCATACATGAGACACTTTTTTTCTTATTTTACATTCCTTTTCACGGGTAATTCATTAAGATAAGAGAAAAATCAGAGCCAATGCCCCAAAGGTATCATTAGCTCAGCTCTGAAAGAGATGGATAATTTCTGCGACTAAAGAATGCAGCAAGGCACCTGCTGAAACTCAGCAGGAGCCGACGTCAATTTATCAAAACTTAAAAATTTGTGTTGGTGAAAAAGGGAGTAACCCTTGCATACAGTCTGTATTCATACAACAGTATGTTGTCTGACTGAAAGGACATGGTTTCATGAGCATTTCTTAAAAAGGTCACTTACACAACCTTCCCCGGGGCCGTTACATCAGGGTGCCCATCCTGCCTCCGAGCTGCAACTGGGCAAGAGGCACCAGAGTGCCCTGCCTGACCTGAAGACTGACGGATTTCTTTTTTTCAAGAGCTCTCTTCAAAAGTTTCAATACACATTTCTGAGTAATAATGTAGCTGGGCTTTGGTTTTGGTTTAATCAGGGTGAACACCATAAGATGGAGAGAACAACTATTTTCACTGAAAAATAAAAAGGAAATCATGTGCCTTCTTTTAATTCCATCTTTCTAATAAGGCTACAAGTAACAAAATCTTTAGTGGAGTAAACTTGATTAGCCTGTTCATGAACACAGTTCAGATTCTTCTGAAAAAATGTCAAATTCCAAATTGCACAATAATAATACAATTCCTGCAGGAAAAAAAAAAGACAAAATATAAACAATTAAGTAAAAGCCTAATTCTGTTTTGAAGTACATCACCTTTCATCATGGATCATTTAAAAACATCATGAGTATGTTCCAAACAAGCACTCAACAAAAACAGTAATGAACATGTGGCGAAAATACAAAACTCCCTTGCACTATTGACAGATAATTTCATCTAAGTATTAACACTAGCGTAAAATATCTAGGTGCTGTTTCATTTAATTTTGAAAATACCATGTAGAAAACAATGCTCATAATTCCATCCACAGGATTCTACAAAGCTGCTGCTTCATTCAACAAATCTTTGAACTGTTTCAATATGAAAATTCCAATTTTTCAAATCGCTTAAAAATCATTGCAGAAAATTTCCAAGCACTTGAACTGAAGCACAACCAAAGTATGAATTTGGTACATTTTTGCAGTTATTTCTAAAATAAATTAATTTACATAAGTAATCTCAAAATAACACAATGGGATTCAACTTCATTTTAGACATTTGGAAAGCAGTGTCATACTTTATTTAAAATAAACCCATGTAAAAACAAAGTTTAAATGAAAATGGTACCTGAAAAATAAATTATTTGATATAAAACAAATCAATAACTTAAAAACACACTAAATATACAAAATGTTTAACCATATACTGTACAGTATGGAAAACAATTGATAAAACCTTCTGCCCCACAAACAGATTAATTTATAAACAAAAGGTTACATAAGTTAAGGGAAACTAAATCAATAAAAAGACTAGAAGTACAGTATTATTCAAAATTACTGGTCAAATAAAGGTTTATCCCAACTTATGTTTCAAATGTCTCAAGTCATTTTCTTCTCAATGACCAAGTGAAAAAGTTCAGCTGTACCACTGAAAAGTTGCTCAAAAATGTTCAAAAATAAGGAACAATAGTATGAGAAGATTCTAAAACGTGAACACAGTAGCAATTTTTCAATGTTTCAGGTGGCAGTTCTACTATTACTGATTTTCCATTGTTACCAACAAAAAGAATTTAAGTGCTGAAAATTCCACTCAACAGAAAAATATTTCTAGTTCAACCTTTGTATATGTTTTACCAAGTGTGATATATAACAAATAACCGCAGCAAGACTGAAGAAAACAATAACAGGATTTAAAGTCAAATCCACTCACTGGGCGTTGTTTTTTGCTTTAGAGATCATAAAGGCTTCAACTGGTTTTTAAATCATGCAGAAGGAGAAAGCCACACTTAAAGTTTTGTTCAATTTTACTACATAAGACTACTACAAAAAAGCAATCACAAAAATGATGCTGCACCTGATTAATCTAAGAGTAGACACTTGTAGAAATGAACTGCAATTTTAAATTCTGCCGGCTGTGTCATGGAGAAGTCGCACAATACGCAGGTACCACCTCCTACAAGCAAGAGGGAGGTGACTGTGACCCTTTTTATGAAATCCACGGGTTTTTAAATTAATAAATAGAAAACCAATATGGTATAATAATCATAGAAAATAAATGCTAGCCTTTTGATCTTGAGATTTATCAGTTCTATTGTGCTGAGTATTCAACATTGAGAAGCACAGCGCTACGTTAGAGGAACTTGCCTACAGCACATAAAGACTCTTCTGCTTCTAAATATAGAGATTAAAGTACCTAGGGTGACAAATTCAGTTCTTGGGGTGGGGGGGAAAAAACCAACCAAGTGCAGCCCCACTAAGGGAGCTCAACGGGAGCTTGCTAAATGTGAACTTGGTCCCTTCACTCTAAAGCTATTCTTAGGAGCCTAAAAGTAGAAATGTTACAATAAGGTGCTTCACTGACAGTGCGACAAAGGACAAATTTCCTCATTATGGAAGTCAAAAATATGGTAACCTTATGACAGAGGTAGCATTAGGACAAATTACTCTGTATTTGACTTCTGTGATTGTACCATGAGATCACTGTCAGTAGTTCACAAAAAGCTGTATGTTAAAAAACCTCCCACAAACCCTAACATTTTGCAGGTAGGTATATCAGAGGACCTACTTTCAATAAAGTTTATTTTATTATAAGACCTGTTTATTTTGTTAAAAATGTAAACGTAGGGACATGCTCCAAGTTTTTTTTTTTTAAAAGCCCATATGTAACTATAAACTATCCAAAAGGTAACTTTAGTTATTACAGTTTAGAATACGCTGAAAAAAATCTCTCCTGAAATATCTGAAGAATCTCTACTTTATTGACCTTACCCAGAACATTAAAGCAACATAAAATTATACTAAATGTTTAAGGACCTTAGGGACTATTCATTTCCAAAACTTAACATTCAAAATAATGGATCACCTTCACAGTTATTTCATCATTTTGGTTTTAACTGCTGAACATTCTTTCTATAAATGTAGCTATGCCAATTTTTTTTTTTTTTTGTAAGATTTTTAATTGTTTTGTATAAACAACATTACTACAATGTTCAATGCCCCTACAAAAATAGGTGCCCTCTCGGTACAGACACCCTTTGGACATCTGGACAAATATAAGTGACCATGAACTGACCAACTAGTACTCACTGCAGTGAGAAATTTATCCTACTTTAGTGACTTGTGTATCTGAATTTTCAGTGGTTTTCATGCTATCATGATACAGATGTACTGAAAAAAACATAACCAACCAGAGGGAAGGAAAAAGATGTGTGGACACACACCACTATGGGGATGCTGTTCTCGACAGTGATGTTTCCTGACTTCTCCTTCCACCCTAAAAGATGGATCCTCAAGTCCTTCTCAGTCCCAGATCTAGAGCAGAAGCGAAGGGACTGGCAAAGCTCGGCACAGGAGGCAACATTAACTGCATTGGCTCGGTTCCCCTCCCTCTACACAGACGAGTAGAGCACAGCATCTCAAGTAAACCAAACTTTATGATGATGTAGCTTGAAGAACAAAATAAATTCAACATTTAGGATAGAGACACCGTCTAAAATGGAATCACAAGAGAACTAAACACACTAAGCTGCGTTGATTCTGCTCATGTTTATAGCTTTTCTGATGTTGCCATCTCCTCATCTGAAGGAACTGTTCTCACCTCTGCCAGCTTAAACAAAGTACACAGCAACATTAGTTTCCCCTTCTGTATTTACTGTGAAATTTCCCTATCTGCAAATGGTTAATGGAAGGTTTAAACTGTGATTAGGCTTGTGGCTAGCTTTCTGCACAGGGGTGAAATCCAGTCATAGTAGAAATCTGGGAAGCAAATGTAAGTTACTGAGCAGGAATAAAAACTTATTAATAAATCAACAGACTGGAAAAGACCAAATCTGAATAAAGCCTTCAAGGAATTTTAATTTTGACAAAACTCAATTTTTTTTTTTTTTCATACTAAGAAAACCCAATTCATTTTTTTAATTTTTTTTTTAATTTTTTTTTTTTTATTCTATACAACACAACTAAAGCCCAGAACATCTTCAGAGAAGTTTGGAGGTGGTCTTCAACCACAATCAGGGCAGTTTTGCTCTTAACTAGGCATTGTCTCATTTTAGAGTGAAACTCCACAGTCTTGCAAAGAATACAGACCGCTCATGTGCAATTTTGGAAGCAGCCCGATAACAAGCATGTTTAGCAGCCATGCCTCGGCCTCGTAAGAGCCGCCTTGGAGTGCCAGGTACAAGTATTGGAAAAAAGTCGAGAAAAGGATAGGTACCAAGTAAGGGCAGCAGAGCCTCCCTTTCAAAAGAAATACCAAAGTGCTTCTAAAACTAAGGGTGACAAAGCAATAATTAAAACACCACCAGACATTCAACAGCTGTTAGAATTTCCTGAAAAATATAACTGGCTTAACATTCAAAGTCCCGAAGGCTGATGAAGTCCCAGCGTACGATCCTGCCCTCGCACAGTAAGCCTTTTTATTGCCAGAGAAGCCAAGGCTCAAAGGTGACTGATTTGCAGGCTGCCTTCCAAACCCGCTGGCTCACGGCCAGCGAAGTGAAAACCCAGGGTGAGCCGCTGGGAAAAGCTACGGAAGCCAAGGCCAGTTTCTGCTGAAGTACTAAGCATTCACATGCAAACAAGTTCTCTCTCTGTGAAAGTGAGTTTTGGACACAAAGCAAACAGGTCCATTTGAAAATACAGCCCAGCTGAAGCCTGACAACAGTATCACTGGTCTCCCCGTTTGTATTCCCAGCCGGCAGATCTCCAGCTCTGAGGCTAGCTACCCTGGCTGCAAGGAGAGGGATGAAAAAGCCCTCTCTGCCCTCTTCTTTTTAAACACAGGCAGATAAACTTCTCGTTCTGTCACCATATTTGTCTGTCTGATCAAGTAAGTTTAAAAAGGAAATGGTGTCACCCAAATTGCAGATTCATGAAAGCCAGATTGATCCCTTCAGAAATGCCTTCAAAAAACCATGCCCCGTCCCGAGACACTGTAATTTTCTTCGACATCTGCTATTGCAGGGTCTTATGTCTTTTCATCAGGAATTACACCTGATCCATCAGAAGCAAGTACCTGGTGGTGTCCTGCGAGGCTTCTAACCTATTCTAAAGGATTTTTTTTTTTCCTCTTTTCCTGACTCAAGCACCAGTGCTTTGCTCATGTAAATTGCCTGGTAACTATTTTCAGAGCAACCATCAAGGAAGCTGGGATCAGATGTTTCCTAAAAGAGATGTTTTCATACCACTACTGAAACAATATCCTGCATTTCCTTTGTCTTTAGCAAAGAACAAGAGATGGAAAAGTAGGGAAGCAGTCAGATGACAGTGATGCCAAAAAGCCTCCAAGAAAAGTTTTTTAAAAAAGCGACAGCTCGTGAACTCACAGCAGCACGTTGCTGATGCTGCAATGGCCAGCGTGCTTGTAATGATCACTGAGGCAAAGTCATATTTAGGGCGTCATTCGTTGGAAGTCTGAACCCCCACCTAAATGCTGTGATAAAACAGCAACTCCCATTAATTAAGTTAATCTTATATGAAATAAGGCAAGAGAGAATGATAGGAAATTGGAAATGACTGCAGACCCACTCCTGTGGAACAGGACAGTGTGAGGTTAGGAGGTGATGGGACGCAGAAAGAGGACTTCTCTGTACTACGCAGTTTTAACTTGGGAGAAATCCCCCAAATGCTTCTGAATCTCTCTCCCTGTACACAGCAAAGAAGTATTCATTAAAGTGATAAATGAATTATGATAAATTGGTGGAAACATCTGGAACAGACACTGGAATAACAGAGGGAAAGCACACTTTGGGGGGTTGGAGTTGGTTGGTTGCTTTGTCACGGCCACCGTTTTACAGACCATCATGCTTCTCAAAAGATGGTAGAGTGAACAGGACTGGCAGGAAAGGCAAGGCTGAACGTATTAATAGCAAAAATCCCACTTACATTCACTACACACAGGCTCAAAACCAGTGGGAGGCTGCTCAACTCTGCCAAGGCCTATCTATACAGCTCTAAGTATGCCATAGGCAGTTCCCGAAATATCAGCAACAGCATTTCTTAGACAGTGGAGATGGGCAGCTAGTTCAGCCGCTCTTCAGCGGCGGCGTGCAGAGATGCTGATGCAGACTTCTTTGGGCTGTGCAAGACTGCAGATCCTATTGCAGGAAGAACAGAAACAATTGCGAACACAAGGCAAGGTCAGCTAGGGATGAAGTGATACGAGCAGGCGGCATGGAACGGCCTCTGGAATTTGAAAATAAACTTTGGGACTGGTAGAGGTTCACGCAACAAAAGGAGACACTGCAATAAAACTGCCACTTTCCCCATTTTTGCGTTTGCTCTCCCTTCTGGCAACTGAACATAAACACGAGACCTGGAAGTTGCCCAGGCCAGGTCTCTAGTCGTGCACAGTATCTTTACACAGCCTTTACCTGAGAGAGCAATCCTTTCCAGGTTTCCTACCAAAGAACACCTGCAGGGTTACATCAGTCTGTGGCACATAGTTTCTATGCGACAGGTTTATTGTAGTGCTCTCGTTTCATAACCCTTTTTCTTCTACTCATCTGTCAAAGGAGTAACTTAAAACTCTTAAAGAGGAACTACAGTTCTTTAAAACAACACTCTTTGAAAGCTGGACACTTTGTGCAATACTTAGCAAAAAAATAACAGAAAATAAAAAACAAAACAAAATTTGAGCAAAACAAAATCAAATTTAATGTTCTTAAATGCAAAAGTAAAAACAAACAAAAAACACAAAAAAGCAAAAGAAAATTAACAGAAACAGAACAACTCAAAGTTTCAAGGCAGTCTGCAGAAAACTTGGGGGATTAATCTTTAAATCTACAAATCAAAGGGTTTTTTGTTAATATCTAACTTGCAAGTAGTAAGTACTTTTCTGCTGAGTGTTCAATAAGTAAAGCTAGTTGTCAAAACAAAATCCTATTAAAATAGAAAAATCTAGCACTCATTAGAAGGGATGCGAGAAATACAATGCTCAAATGTTTATAACTGTTTTTTCTTTACAAAATAGAACTACCAAAGGAATTCAAACTATAATGATCTTTGAAAATGAGTAAGTATCTTGCTGCATTATAATGTACCAGTAAGTAGTGCACCATGCATTAAATATTTGGACAGAAGAGATTCAGTTTGATAAAGTAGCAACATATATTCACACTCTCTGGAGTTTCATTTTGACTCTGAAATCTTCCCGGAGTTTCTTTGAAACTCTTTGGTCCATTCCTATTAGAAAGTGGGCTTTAAAAGTAATGTTTCTAAAACCTTTGAATTTGACAGCTTGGCCACTGCTCAGTGTGCAACTTACCTCATCAATGGTGTTAAAAGTTATGCTGGCATGCTACTACTTACAAGACCTTGACTTTAAAAAGCCTAATCCTCAACTATATACGTAATAATGAATATTAATTGATCAAACAATTTACTGTCAACTAAAACATTAGTATTTCTCAACTTTTCTTCCATACTACTGAGTCTGGGGTAGAGAAGGTCAGGGGAATGGATAGGAAAAACAGCAACATAAAAACCAAGAAAATTAATTAATTCAGCCTGATATTTTTCAGAAAATTCCAGTTTTTGCAGACAACATTCAATGGAACAAATGTTAGTCTCATAAGTGAAAGCATGCTTCAATTTTACCACCATCCAGAGGGTCTAATAATGCAATCTACTTAAGATTTCAGGGGATTTTTAACATGTTTTAAATGAAATAACTTAAAGGAACTTAAAATTGGTCTAACATTGTGGGATTTCAAACATTTGAACATGTCAGTTGCATCCCAGAATATAAAACCTTTTTCACTTCTCATTTAGACTAAGACAAACACTTGTGAAAATTGGCGCAAAATGAGTTTTACACTAACAAAAATGTTTCAACTTCTGTCACTCAATTATCTACTCCATACAAAAAGCACGAGCAAGTTATTTGTGGGACTTGTTGGTTTTGAAGGAAACCTGTAAGATTTTGTCCCCCAGGCGGTAGCCATTAAGACTTGCTATGGCCATTGCAGCTTCTTCATAGTTTGTCATGGTCACAAAACCAAAACCTTTGCACTTGTTGGTGTTGAAATCTCGAATAACTTTCACATTGGTAACCGCACCAAAGGGGCCAAACATCTGCCAGAGGATTCCCTCATCAGCATCTTGACCAAGGTTGTAGATGAAGATACACCAGCCAGAAGATGCGTTTCCTGGAACATTTACACCAGAAAGCCCACTCATGTGATCTACACCCATAGGAGAGAACCTAGCAAATAAAAAGCACAATATTTCATGTAAAAGTTCAATTCAATTAAGCAAATTAAATTGAATGGGAAGCAACTGAGAATGAGTATTTTCTACATGGACATCAAAACCGCCAGAAAGAAATGTTTCCCCATTCAAATTGACAATCAAATTGACAGCTGCCAGGGAAAAAAAAAGTTAAGTTAACTTTTTAAAATAAATATTGATAAAGTTAACTACTTTATCAATAAGCAACTATCCTTAGAAATAGGCAGGCAACAGAACAGTTGCAAGGCAAGATTACGTGATCACCTTCACAGGGGACCTGGATCAATCTGTGAAACACAGCTAGGCTGCCAAGAGTGCTCCGTGGCATCACTGCAGAATTGCTCCAGTGCGGATAACAGGCAACACCTCCCCAGAGGCCCCGGCTTGCTTCATGCCCCCCTCAGGCATCTCCCACTTAATTCGCTCAAGGAGTTTGCATCCCATATCCTCCTTTTCTTGCCTCTAAAATAGCACCTTGGGAACTCTTAAGTCAAAGGGTTTCTCTGGGGCTTGCTGGGGGGGCAGGGAGAGGATGTTTTGTTTTAGGAGTGGAGATTGTGTGAATTAATTTAAATTTCTTTTTTTTGTGGAACAGAACAAAACCTACTCCCTCTTCCACCATAAGGCAGCAGGTGCAGGCAAACACTCCCAATACCAGCAGGCTACTAAACAAGCCAGTCATGCATACTCACAGCTAATAGGCAGCTATGGAAACATTAGCACTTCCTCAGTTAATTCTCAGTAGCTGGAATGCCCCACATTTCTAGCTACAGAATTTAAATCATGCAGGGAAGGTTTTTATGCCTTAATACCGGTTATGCAGGTATTCTAACTGCAGTAGCTTTCAAACATCAAAAAAGCAAACCACATTTAAGTACACAGTTTTACAATTTCAGTATGCATGTACTGTTTTCTTATTAATTTTACACCAACTTCATACTAGGAAAACTTATCTGACTTTATTGAACTGGATTTTTTAAATCACCTACCCACTCTTCCTAAACCCTGCCTCCTGCATAGTACCCAGCAGTATTTATGCATAACAAAAAGCAAAAAAACCTCTCCTTTTATGTCTTACTTTGTATTATTTTCTTTTCTCCAATAACCCACATCTCTAATTCCCCTTATTCTACTTCTAGTCTCCATCCTAGAAATTTAAAGCTTCAGAATATTTTAATGCAATATTACGGTTGCACAGCTAAGCACTCAAAGGTCAGGAAATGTGAAAGTTAAGGTACAAAATTCCATTTGATCCCTTATGCTTATGTATTATTTAAAAATGTGAGGTCACGTGATTGTAGAAATATAATTATACTATACCAGGGGTTCCCAAACTGTGGTGTACCACTGGTGATACGCAAACCGCTTAAAAGCGGTATACGTGCTGCTCTCTGCCAAGAACATGGCGGTGGCAGTTCCTGATTCTCTGCTGACCTGGAGAAAACAGGGAATGTATGTCTGGGCAGTGAACGCTACATGAAGTGCCAAACACTTCCCCACTGACTTTTTCTTGCCCTGCATAAAGATAGGAGCTGCTGCTGTCTTTATATAGACGTGAGGGCTCAAGGCAATGTGTATGAGAAGGAAAAGGAGCAGAGCTGCAGCAGCACACACGTACACGCAGGGAAGGCAGCTCGTGTTCAGTGTGGCACTTCGGTTGATGCACTCACACAAGAGAACCACTCCGTCACCGTCTCCCCCACCCCAGGCTCTCCGGTGCTCAGAGCTCGTTTCCTTGGACGCCTGAGCTATTAGACCCTCCTGTACCCAGAGCAGGGAGCGTCCTGGTGGTACAGACCCCTTCCTCCATCACACCCTAGCTGCTGCTGACCGCCTGGAGTCATCCAGAGCAGACCTGGCCCAGCCAGGCTGCAGCCCGGCTGGCTACCTGGTGCTGGTGTTTCTAGAGCGCAGCGCGGACACACCTGAGCTCATGCTGCACATACTCACTGCCGCTGCCACTGTTGGCCAGCCCCAAGCAAATCCAAGTTTGGGAATCCTTGTACTATAGTAAAACTGAAAAAGCAGTTAGAAGTATCAGAATGTGAATGAGACGCACTAATCCATGTGATCTGATGATTGTGTGACATATCTACCATTTATTTTGCTTTATGTAAAAATGTTCCTGTGTTTGCATGCTTTATACGCTTACTTTGTCTGACAGACACCTTCAGCTCTGTCGCTTCTTTCCATTTGAGTAATGATCTGCTAGAATGTATTTATCTTAATATCTGGAAAGTTTTCATCTCAACAGATCACCAGTCTTGGGTTCCTGCTCACATGTATGGGGAGCAGAAAATCACTAAGCTCAGAATTGCATGATGTTGGTTCCAGCAGTCAGTGTAGCTCTGAACCCGCTTGCTATAAAGCTTCAGGCTCTGCCCACAAGCCCAGATCAACAGTACGTCAAGGATTGGAAACACTTGTAGAAGAGCAGCTGGGGGTTGAACGCAGGAAGACAACAAATATAAATGCATATGAGAAGCAAAATAATTTAAAATAGAAAGCACCTCTGTTCTTTGGATACACTAATTTTCAAACAGATTCTCCTCTCTTCCTGCTTTGACTCACAAAAATGTTACAGGTTTATTAAAAAAACCAAACACACAACAGGGTAAAAACACCCCTAAAAGACTTGAAAAGTAATTTCAAAAAAACAACCATAAGAAATATCACCTCACATATAATATCCCTCTTACCCAGATCTAACATGTCTCTAAAGTGAAGCTATACTTTACAAGTTCACATGAAAAAGAAGCCTTTCACAAAAGTTTCTGGCTGGTTAAAAAGCTACCACCAAAAAAGAAATTTGCACAAGTGACAGTAAACATGGTATAGGATTAGACCTATGTGGAAGGCTAAATTTATGTTGACTTGCATCCACCTGCAAGCATCACACAGGACATCTGGCATGAGTGAGAGCACCCACACGACGAGCAGAGCGGGCTCCTACTGCCATTCAGCTGACCTGATCAATCTCTACGCTGATCCTGGACTGAAGCCTGCACAAGAGGGACACGTTAGCTTGGTATAACAGCCTGTACCTAGCCAGGCACAGAGTAGCTGACACATAATACCTCTTTGTCCTTCAGAAAAAGATTTTTTTGACCACACAGATTTAAATATAACTTCCTAAGAGTCATCTTATTAAGGATGTTTAAAAGACTGCCTGATTTGGGCAAACAACACTAAAGCCCCCAGAGATCCAAGACGTTTCAGAGAAAATTTTTTTTAATGTTCCATTTATACTGTAAATTGAACAATCTCAGTCTTATCATACTTACTGCTGGTGTCCTCATTTTTGTTGCATTTATTTTTACACTGTCTCTTCCACATTGCCTTTTCAATCCTCCCTAGGGATCTGTAGATTATGTTATCCATGGATAGTTCTTTTAAGTCATGCTAACCTCAAAACTCCAATATCTTGTGACATAAAGTATCAACACGGTATTTTTTTAATTGTAATCTTTTTCACTTTGTAAGCGTCTCATTTATATGAATGACCTTTTGCTCTACTGTTATGAGACAGACTGCTTCATTTAATAGATTCTGGGATTATTTTAACACACTAGAGGACAAAGTCAGAAGTGACACTCCTAAACGAAAACAATTTATTTTTAGTTCTATGAAAGTCCTATAAATTCTTTTTGCTGAATTCTTTTCACTGCAATCTGAGAACAACTATACACAGTATCACAGGTGGGAGCAATCCCACAGCTTACATAATACTAATAAGGAGTAATATTATTTTTAATATTAGCCTATGTTGCCTTTGCACATGAGCTTGGCATCTTTTTATTTTTTTAATAGTTCCACAAAGAGCAGGAGTTCAACTATGCTGATACTGGTCAAGTCCACTGTTTCCGCCACAAGCAACTTTTTCTCCTATACCCCGATACAGATAGCAACTATCTACTGTGTACAAAACAAGTCTTGTTGAGTATTCAGTGATACAAGCTTTAAGCCTGAAATAACAGGGTATTAAATCAAACAGCCACATATCAGAGAGCAGCAGCAATCGAAATAAGGAGTTTCAGTACCACATTATTCCAGAACTTTGAAGAACCACAGAATCATACAATCACTAAGGTTGGAAAAGACCTCTAAGATCATCGAGTCCAACTGTCAGCTCAACCCCCCCATGCCCACTAAACCATGTCCCCAAGCGCCTCATCTACACGTCTTTTAAATCCCTCCAGGGATGGGGACTCCACCACTGCCCTGGGCAGCCTGTGCCAAGGCCTGACCACTCCTTCAGGAAAGAAATTTCTCCTCATGTCCAACCTAAACCTCCCCTGGCACAACTTGAGGCCGTTTCCTCTCGTCCTATCGCTGTTACTTGGGAGAAGAGACCGACCCCCCCTCGCTCCAACCTCCCTTCAGGCAGTTGCAGAGCGCGATGAGGTCTCCCCTCAGCCTCCTCTTCTCCAGGCTGAACACCCCCAGTTCCCTCAGCCGCTCCCCATCAGACTTGTGCTCCAGGCCCTTCCCCAGCTCCGTTGCCCTTCTCTGGACACGCTCCAGCCCCTCAATGTCCTTCTTGTCGTGAGGGGCCCAAAGAAATACTACTCTGGATGAAATGTGGCATTCTCAACACAGACAACTTGCATCCAAATTACAAATTGGCTTAAAAGTTGAAAATTTAAACAATTTCACTGGAGTGAAACAAAACAGATGTGTGGGAGCTGTCTGAGCAATAATGTCAGTGATAGGGTCAAACACTCTACAGCCTTCTCGCATTTCCCCTTGATCAAAGAATTATCAAGAAATAACAATTCCCCTTCAGGCATTTTGGACCTAACTCATGGACTCTGATAACAATAGAAGTATGCCCATTAAAATAAGTGGGAACTGGCTCCGACCCTGAACAAGTCTGAAAGCAAAACCAGCTGAACTGGAAATATTTTCCAGATTTGAAAAAACATTCTTCTACCATAAAGCTTTGGTGAACCATAAAAGCATAGGACTTCTAGGGACTTTGGCCAGCCTTCTCAAGCTTTAGGAGCTAAACTCCTTAATTTCATCAGAGTTCAACACCTAAAGATCTGCTGTTCTGTTTAAGTAAATAAATCTTATACTTGAAAGAAACTGTTGCTCCCCATGTTTTATCTATCCTCCAAACACAATCTCATGATGTGGGGTCATTCCTTCTGGATGGAAACAGAGAGCGCCTTGGACGAGGTCTCAGAATTAGCAGGCCAACCCAGCACTCCAGTGGGACAAGACATTAAGACCAGTCCCTGATGTGAGCTACAAATACCACAGGAACTACAAAGGATTAACAGAACATTAAACAAAGGGTCTGAGCGGTATCTGTAGAAAATTAATAATTACAAATTAGACATACTAAAGGCTTAATCCTGGATTTACAGGGATATGATGGAATGAGATGAAGTGTAATCAAAATGTCAGTTTAAGTATTCAACCTCTACGTAGCAGAGACCACAACTGTAATTTATACAGACTGTGAGCTCTTTGGAAGCAGCTTATCTTTTCATCATGTTTTGTTCACTACACAAAACAAACAAGACTCAGTCCCAGCTAAAGTTCCTAAGCTTTACCACAGTATGAATAATTATAACTCATTAAGCTCAGAATCCTTTAAGGAAGACTCACTAGAAAAACTTGTAGTTAACACTAAAACGTGGGAAGAAAAATAAGAAGGGCTGCGGGATGGTGCATGGGTTGTGCATATGTGCACATATGTGCATGCATGCATGACTGAGGGAAGGACGTTTTATAGTAAGTGTTAAAGTTCTTGCAAGTCTGTGAGAAGACACGAAGAGAGATGGACAGTTCTTGTCTTCAAGTCAACTGGTGAATCTTGTCTCCACAGCACAGTCATAACAGCGTGGTTTAACCCAGAACTGCTCTATTACTACCTCTGCCAACCTATAGTACCTAAAAATCTTCAGCTCCTTCTCCATCAGCAAGCCTGTGACTAGGAGCAGAGGTTGGCCAAAATGTGTTGAAAAATGAGCACTGGGCACAAACAACTTGAGTGGACATAGTTTCCACAGAAGCAAGAACAGAACGGAAAGACAGAACATTTTCTTCTATCTTATCCCCACTTGTGAAAATTCATTAATGAGTCTAACAATAATAACATTAATAACATTAATGCTGCTCTTAATGGTACAACAAAAGAGCAATGAACGAACCAAAGTGGAACCGAACAATAACGACGACGACGGTTCCCCTAGCTTGGAGGTGTCGCCGAGGCTAAGTCGGCCTATGCCCTGCATCAAAACTGCTTCCATAAAGAAAAAAAGACGGGTCATTGTCATAGGAGGCTCTCTCCTGAAGGGAACAGAAGGCCCACTATGCAGACTGGACCCACTTCTTAGGGAAGTCTGCTGCCTCCCTGGGGCCAGGGTTAAAGATGTGAAGAGAAAGCTTCCTACCTGGTACGGCCCTCGGATTATTATCCATTATTGGTTTTTCAGGTAGGCAGTGATGAGGTTGCTACAAGAAGTCCAAGGGCAATCAAGAAAGACTGCAGGGCCTTGGGACGACTGGTTAAGGGATCAGGAGCACAAGTAGCGTTCTCCTCTATCCTTCCAGTTGCAGGGAATGATGAGGGAAAAAACAGGAAGAGCCAGCAGATCAATGCCTGGCTCTGAGCCGGTGTCACCAGCAGAATTTTGGGTTTTTTGATCATGGGTCAGTCCACACAACACCAGGCCTGCTGGCAAAAGATGGGGTATGCCTGTCTCAAAGGGGAAAAAGGGTCTTTGCACAGAGTTAGCAGGGCTCATTGAAAGAGCTTTAAACTAGATTAGAAGGGGGAAAGGGATAAAACCAGGCTCCGTAGAGATAAGCCTGGGGGCGGCACACCAATGTTTGAGGGACAGTGTGCTAGCAAGGTCCTTCAGTTTGCCACCTTAGTGGAGGTAGGGGATGGAGATNTTGCCACCTTAGTGGAGGTAGGGGATGGAGATCCATGCGGCAGCAAAGATGCAAGGGTTATTGATGCGTTAGAAAACACTGAAGTGCCTGAGAATGGTCACGTAGGAATTAGGGCTTCTCCCCCCAAAAAGGTGGCAGGATCAATAGCCCAACTGAAGTGCATCTACACCAATGCAGGCAGCATGGGCAGCAAACAGGAGCAGCTGGAAGCCATCGTGCAGTGGGAAAACTATGATTTAGTTGCAAAGACTGAAACATGGTGGGATGACT
>VZTQ01002482.1:0-10522 GCA_013400755.1 Pelecanoides urinatrix
CCTGGGCCAAGGCCTGACCACTACAGAATCATAGAATCAGGTCCCCAGGTTTGAAGCTCACGAGGTTTCCCCAGGCTGTTCCCCCTTTCCACGCAGCCTTGCTGAGCCTCATCCAGGGCACGGGACAGGACGTGGGGTCTCCCCTGCCCATGGGGCTGCCCGTCTGCAGGGCTGTGGGCTCCAGTGGGAACATCTGGAGCAAGGAAGACCGACCCTTCGTGGAGGAGGATCAGGTTAGGGAACATTTAAACAAGAGTGCTGAGGGAGACATGAGCAATGTCATTGTGAGGCCACTCTTGACGATGGTTAAAAGGTCATGGTGATGGACAACCTGATCTGAGCGACCTGATCTAGTTGAAGATGTCCCTGCCCACGGCAGGAGGGTTGGACCAGATGACCTTTAAAGGTCCCTTCCAACCCAAACCATTCCATGATTCTATGGGGTGAGGCCCCTTGGGACGGGAAGAAAGCCAAGGCCATGGCTATCTTCAGGAAGGATAAGAAGGAGGATCCTGAGAACTACAGACTGGTCAGCCTCACCTTGGTTCCTGGGAAGGTGATGGAGCAACTCATCCTGGCAACTCTTTCTGAACATATGAAGGACAAGAAGGTGATTGGAAGTATGGATTTATGAAGGGGAAAGCGGTGGATGTTGTTTATCTCGACTTTAGTAAGGCTTTCAACACGGTCTCCCATAACATCTTCATAGACAAGCAGATAAAACGCAGGCTAGACAAGTGGACAGTGAAGTGGGACTGAAAACTGGCTCGATGGCCAGGCTCCAAGGGTCATGCCAAGCAGCAGAAAGGCCAGCGGAGGTCTGGGGGGTACCACAGGGGGCTGATACTGATATTCAAGCTGTCTAACAGCTTCGTTAATGACGTTGATGATGGGGCAGAGCGCACCCTCAGCCAGTTTGTAGGAGATTCACAACTGGGAGGAGTGGCTGATAGGCCAGAGGCTCGTGCTGCCATCCAGAGGGACTCTGCCAGGCTGGAGAAATGGGTGAACAAAAACCTCATCAAGTTCAACAGGGGGAAGTGCAAAGTCCCGCACCTGGGGAGGAACAAGCCCAGGCACCGGCACAGGCTGGGGGCTGAGCGCTGGAAAGCAGCTTGGCCGAGAAGGTCCTGGTGGGCACCAAGTTGACCATGAGGTCAAAAAAAGTTGACCATGAAGTTGACCCTTGCAGCGAAGGCCAGCGGTGTCCTGGGCTGCATTAGGAGGCACAGGCTGGGGGCTGAGCGCTGGAAAGCAGCTTGGCCGAGAAGGTCCTGGTGGGCACCAAGTTGACCATGAGGTCAAAAAAAGTTGACCATGAAGTTGACCCTTGCAGCGAAGGCCAGCGGTGTCCTGGGCTGCATTAGGAGCGTTGCCAGCAGGTCGAGGGAGGGGATCCTGCCCCTCTGCCCAGCACTGGGGAGACACATCTGGTGTCCAGTTCTGCACTCCCCAGGTGAAGAAAGCCAAGGACTTACTGGATTGAGGCCAGCAAAGGGCCAAGAAGATGACGAATGGACTGGCACATCTCTCATATGAGGAGAGACTGGGAGAGCTGGGACTGTTGAGCCCGGAGGAGAGAAAGCTCAGGGGGATCTCATCAATGTGTATAAATACCTGATGGGAGGGGATGAAGAAGATGGAGCCAGGCTCGTTCTAGTGGTGCGCAGTGACAGGATAAGAGGCAACGGGCGCAAACTGAAACACAGGGAATTCCATTCAAAACACAAGAAAAAAACTTTACTGTAACAGCTATTGAGCACTGGAAGAGGCTGCCCGGAGAGGTTGTGGAGTCTCCGTCCTTGGAGATATTCAAAACCCAACCATAGTCCTGGCAACCTGCTCCAGGTGACCCTGGAGGGGGTTGGACTAGATGGTCTCCNGCAGGAACAGCCTGGTCAGCCTGCGCGCTGGCTCTGGGAGGAGATGGAGGCAAAGGGGATTCCTGGAGATGGGAAGTAGAACGCAAGGTGGTCAATGGTTAGGAGAGCACTGGGGAGAGCAAGGCACATGATGAGGCTGCTCGGGTTTGGCAGGAGGAGATGGGTCTGTCCCGGTGACAGGGATAGAGAGGGCAGTCAGTCTCTAAAGGAGGGAATCGCTCTAGTTTTAAGCGAAGATCTGAGATGCAAGGCACCACCACCACCTGCCTGCTCGTGTCATAGAATCACAGAATCACTAAGGTTGGAAAAAAACCTCTAAGATCATCGAGTCCAACCATCAACCCAACCCCCCCATGCCCACTAAACCATGTCCCCAAGCGCCTCATCTCCACGTCTTTTAAATCCCTCCAGGGATGGGGACTCCACCACTGCCCTGGGCAGCCTGTGCCAAGGCCTGACCACTCTTGCAGGAAAGAATTTTCTCCTCATGTCCAACCTAAACCTCCCCAACCTTGGTCTCTTCCAACCTTAGTGATTCTGTGATTCTATGACAACCAACTTCTGGTGAACCTCTCCAGCCTCTTCTGGTTTCTAAGCTTCTTCAAGCCTCCTACTGCTCAGTTCCCCCGGTCAGGGTGTGCCCTTCTTCACAGCCCCACTTCTGAGCCCCACGCCAGGTTTGAGATCGTTAGAATATTTCAAACCTGAACTCTTTTCCCCACATTAGCCCAATAAAGTACTATCAGGTACTCACTGCTCAAATCTAAAGCTCGCAGGTATCCTTTGGACCTAAAACCCTGCCGTGTATTTGTCACATAGGAGTGAAAAACAAAAACCAAACTCAAAACCCAAGAACACAAGCATGTCCCAAGAAATTAAACAAAAAGANTTTCACGGCTCTGGGATTCTGCAGTGCCCTGGCACCCTGATGGGGAAACCAACTCTCACCTCTGCTTCCTCTTTGTCCCTCGTCACTATTTTAGAGTATCCTTGGACCTTTAGTGAGGGGCAAAGACACTGTTCTTCAAGGACCGTAAAGTACGAGACAGCAGGTGAACACAGTCAGAGGAACACGTGTCAGCAATGAAACACTGTTGAGCAGCAGAGGAGGCACCAGCAAACCACCTGCAATGTCTCCTGCAGACAACTGAGCAGGGGAGAGAGCACCAGGGGAGAGAAAACCGCAGCTCTGCAGCCTCCAGGTGAGCTCCTTCCAAGCCAACACGCGTGTTCGACAGTCTACCCCAAGGCAGCGGTGGCTGACGTCCCGGCTGTCAGCAGCGCGATCCACAGGGCTGCAAAGGGCCTTCACAACGACGGCGAGCAGGCGGTGCTTGGTTTAATGAAGGAGGGGCCGCTCAGAGATGCACAGGGACAAGCTGGGCGGGAGTGTTGATCTGCTGGAGGGCAGGAGGCTCTGCAGAGGGACCTGGACAGGCNGGTGAACCTCTCCAGCCTCTTCTGGTTTCTAAGCTTCTTCAAGCCTCCTACTGCTCAGTTCCCCCGGTCAGGGTGTGCCCTTCTTCACAGCCCCCCTTCTGAGCCCCACGCCAGGTTGAGATCGTTAGAGTATTTCAAACCTGAACTCTTTTCCCCATATTAGCCCAATAAAGTACTATCAGGTACTCACTGCTCAAATCTAAAGCTCGCAGGTATCCTTTGGACCTAAAACCCTGCCGTGTATTTGTCACATAGGAGTGAAAAACAAAAACCAAACTCAAAACCCAAGAACACAAGCATGTCCCAAGAAATTAAACAAAAAGAATCACAACTCATTCCACTGCAAAACACCCCACTCCCCTCATCTGCAGTAGCACCGACACTGTGAGAACAGTCAGGGAGGTGCGGCTGGACATCAGCGAAGGTCCGGAGCGAGGAGGAGGATGGAGGGCAGGAATACGCCCACTGTGCTTCCAGACACTGGCCTGCGGGTCACAGGAGCTGAGCTCCGGTCCCGGTTCCCCAGTGCCTGCCTGGGCTCCTCCGGCTACCTGCATCTCAGCGGCGGGTTTTGGAGCAGAATCAGACTTCGAAGGGCGCTAGAAGGCGGCTGAGCTCTATGGCAAGGCTACCCTACTGCCTGCAGAAAGCTGAACCCTTTAATACCAGCTATTTCATGTAGCAGATTGAAATACCGACATAACAAAAGCTGCCTCTAAAACGAGGAGACCTCCATCGTCAACGAGCTGGAGACCCTGCCTTCCTTCCTCCAAGCCAAACACAAAGCCCTCTGAATCGATCGTGCCTGCAGTCGCAACTGGTGCGCTCTGTGGATGTGAGCTCCCACCCACTCCTGCCCATAAACACCGATATTTATGGTGTCAGCTCAGGTCAGGAGGCTGTGAAATGTCACCAACAACTGCCCGAAAGGACAACAGAGCAGGGACTTCGTCTCGCGGTCTGCTGGGCACACACATGCTGACCACAAGGCGATAAGGTCCTGGAGGGGTCAAGCGAGTCACTGAATGGGCCACAAAAGGCCAGGGATGCGGGGTGAGGGGCAAGCGCGCGGGGGCTTCCCTTAAAAAAAAACCCCCAGTGCCGCACAACGGGGTAGTTGTTTTAGCAGAGAGGGGCCTTGGCGGTTAATGGCTTTGGCCCCGAGGGCAGGGCAGCGAGCGAAGGAAGTGCTGGGAGAGTAAATGGGCAGTTAGTAAAAAAGCAGGTGTAGGGAAGCGTCAGGGAGGGAGCGAGGGGAGCCTGTTCCATGTCAGCAAACAGGAGACATCCTACGCGCGGATGTCAATGGCAGATCGCACGGGGAAATTATCCTCACAAAGGGCCCGGGGCAGGGCGCACGCTGAAAGGTGTTCGATCTCCACTTCTGAGACCTTCAGCCATGTATTCATCGCAGATTATACTAACAAGGGTGCAGGGACCCACGCTTTGTTGTCGGGAGAGGGGAACACCCCCAGTCAATGCGATGAAAACCTCGTGTCAGGCGCCAATCGTGAAATCAAACTCCAGCGTGCGGAACTCGCTGAAAGGAAAGGGAAGGGTCTGCTGTAACAGCACCAGCTCAGAAGAATCCACCTGACAAAAAGGGGAGACGTTATTTGATTTAGCAAGTAAACCGTCATAAATTTTCATCGTAACTCTGACCGCGAAGGGTAAGTGGGTGTCGTGGATGGGCTGGCGAACACAGATTCATCTGAAGAACGTTGCACGCTCAGCCTCGGGGTCCTGCACGGACTCCAGCGTGATCTGGTGCGCCAAGCGAAGATTCACGGTGGTGGACTGCCATTCCCAGGGTCTAAGCACTGGGACACGCTCGCGTCTTCGCAAGACAACGACTTTCACTTGGAAACGCATTGTTAGCGTAGACTCTCTTGAATCTGTATCCAGAAGGATTTCCGTGGGACTGGGTAAGAACAGAACGGTGATGAGCGATCGTCACATTTTAGTGCTACGGCTGACGAAATTCCGAGTTTTCACTTTGATTTGGTACACAATCCCTTCAGTTGTACTCAAACAAACACAGTCCTACAGATTGTTATACGCTTTTTTTCTGAGATCCAAGTGAGTTCTTCTGAGCTGAGACACTTTGCCACGAACAAAGACCTCTCTATGAGCATGGAGCAGCAGAAGTGGTCATTCACACAGACGGCAGCGGCTGCAGGACAGACACAGAAGCAGCTTTTGAACAAAAAGAACAGTCCTCTTTATTAAGAGAGGCCTGTATTGTAACAGCACTCGAATAGCTGAGCAGGGGACAGATGTAGAAATGAGCTGGACTTGCTACTTGCAATTATTTATCCAGTATGGCGAAATTCTTTAGTGCCAACTTCACTTATTTGCACCCATATTTTACCTGTACTTAGGATAAGCAAGCAGCTGCCTCGGTACCTTCAATCAGCCAGTAATACACACGTCTTGCGAGGAGACTTTCAAAGGCAGAAACAAGAAGCAGGTACCTTTGTAAAAAACGTTATTCCAGCTTTTCCCCAGAGGGTACGGGGAGGGGGCGGCTGCCAGCCCAAGTTCAACAGATGGGAAAAGAGCTCTCGGCCTCTCGCTGGCAGCTCTGCCGTCGCCTTCTCTCATGGCCCCCGTGGCCAACTCACGCACCCCCCTGCTGCGTCGTCACAGCCCTCGAGGCTAGCCCACCTCTGTATTGTAGGCGTTTTTAGAGATAAAACACTGCCGTTGAGATTCACACCGTCCCACCTGTGAAATACTCCCCGGCCTCAAGAACCACAGACTGACTCCGCTCAGATCTGTTCACAACACGAGGACTTTTCCATGCCAGCACTTGGACCACGTTGCCCCTCTACAACACCACAGAGCCCGCCGCACTCGCCATCGAAGCCCTTCCTGGCCTGCGCCTCCACAACTTATCCCTTAGGATGACTCCGCTCCTCCCAGGACTGCGGGGTCTCAGGGTCCTGTGGGAGCAGTTTCTTCTGAACACCACGGAGAAGCAAACACGCGCGGTTGGACCGGGCAGCAGATGTGCAGCGAGTCGGACGCGAGAGTCGGTGTTCATGCAGTGTCTTACGTATGCTGCAAACACGGAGTAGGTCTGCCACATCATACCGCACACGGGCCAATATTTTTGTCTGAGGACTTCCCAGTTCCACATGCACATCCTCCCCCAGCCTACAGAGCAGCTGTCTGCTTTCTCAGCTCCCTTCTCTGCAAGCATCCCTGAGGAATCTTGGCTAAATCCATTTGCAATAGGTTTTCTTCCAGTGGCTCACTTTTGGGGGGTTAATTTATGGCCAAGAGATAGGGTTCTGGTATCTGGCAGGCTCCCAGAGAGAAATCCTGACCCAGAGTTAACTGTGGAATTCAGTGGTATTGAATCTCAACCTTTCACTCTTCTATTTGTGAAAGATAACGAGCATATGGTATAGATGAGTATCAAGGTTCAGTGTTCGTACAATTATTTTTCTTCATTTCCTCTGGGGATGTTTAGCCTTCACGGATGCTACTTTCCATTATCTTTTTAGTTGCTTTCTTAAGGAATGAGCCTTATGTGAGCCCGTCGTACAATGATCTGCCTGCCTGCTTCCCCAGAATTAACTCCTGAATTCCCGAGACGCCCACACCACGAAGATGATGACATTCCTAAAACTTTTTGCAAAAAAATCAGCATCTGGCTAGACAGAGGCTGGAGAGTCTCTCCACCGCAGGGCCCGGCTGACAGCGCCCAGCTGCTGTCTGCTGCGTTTGGCAGAAGGCTGCTGGCAAGCGCACACTTGAAAGCCGGCACATCGCCACTTCTTGCTCCTTCAAAGCTGCCCTAAGTGACCCTGCAGGGAGGAGCGGAGTTGAAGCTGTAGCGGGAGGAGTGCTAGGGACAAGGCACAAACCTGGAGGAAAGCAGAACTCTACGGAGAGTAGCAGAACGATTTGCATGGCAGGCAGAGGCAGCTAATTTAACAGCACGCGCACATCTAGATAACACGTTCAGCAGACTCCGGTTCTGGGTAACAGCATAACACAGACGCAAATGTCATCCTGGTAAAGATCAGCAGGAGGGTAAATATAAAAAACTGTTGTCATGGTAGCACATCTCTATTCTGTTAGCTAAACGCATCTTCTTCTTTCCCTCCACTAGCGCTGATGAGCTTTTTCCTCACGAAGACAGCCAAGCGTCGCCACAGGTTGCCCAGAGAGGTTGGGCAGTGCCCGTCCCCGGCGGTTTTCAGGACCCAGCTGGCGAAAGCCCCGAGTTACTGGTTTGGCCTCACAGCCGACCCTGCTTTGAACAGGAGGTTGGACTAGAGACCTCTGAAGTCTCTTCCAACCCAAACTATGCTATAGTCCTAGGAATTTTCATCTCTTTAGTGTCATAGAATCATTTAGGTTGGAAAAGAACCTTAAGATCATCGAGTCCAACCGCAAGTGCACCTATGGATCTGTAATCCAGAGCCGTCAGTACGTGGCAGCAAAGCAGGATCCGTGAGAAGGGGTCTGTGATCTAACCAGCAGGACCAGTAACTGCACAAGCTGATTTCCACCAATTCTCACAAGAGCTGCATTGCCAAGGTTCCAACAGTACCTGAGCCTCGAGCATTTAACGTGGGTACCGCTGCCTAGCCAGTGCCCCGTCTACAGAGCAGATCCCTTCCCAGTAAAGAGGAGGCGCTGCGGTTCCACTCCACACAGGTACAGAAGGGATATGGCAGATGAGTGGAGTGCAAATTGCGAAAGGAAAATGTTCAAAATACTGAGCAGAGAGACCAGGGGATGCATCTCCCCTGAACTGCAGGAAGAAAGGGAAGACTCAATGATTAAGATGAGAACAGCCACCAGAAGTACATCAGAAAAACCATTGGAGATGAATGGGAACATAGAAACTAAAAAATAAAGAGATTAAAGCAAACAGTAAATCACGTCTAATCCCGACAATGACAGAGTGTGGTCCTTGTCTCAGCCTGACAGTTCTGTGGGTCAGGCTTACTCAGAAAAAGCGCTCCTGGCCCGAGAGCCTGTTGGAGCTACGGAACTCACCTCCTTCCAGCAGCAACTTGACCGTCAGGTAGTCATCAGCCAACACCGCGTAGTGCAGAGCTGTGCAGCCCTTGAAATTGGCTCTGACGTTCAAGCGGTTGTTGAAGTCGTCCTCCCGGGTTACAAGGACTGCAGGGGAAGAAGAATGAAAGCTCAGCTCACTGAGACAAAGTAAAGAACTGCTTGTCTGGACGAGCACCAGCAGAACGGATCACCACCACCTGTCTGGAAGCTCGTTAAGGGCTTAATGGTCTTTTCCAGGAGACAGTCAGGACCCCGCTGGGGGTTTCTGGTGGCTGTTGTCCCCACTCCACTGAGCAGCAGCGGAGATAAAGACAAAACAGTTTCCACAAATCCCAGTGACCGCCTTCCCAGCGGCCAGGCAGGGGAGGAGGTGGCTGGAGAAAGCCCAAGAGAAGACCTCTCAGCCTTGTTCCAACCACAGCCTCTTCGCACCTTCAAAGTGAAATCAGGTTCTCACACAAGTAAGCAATACAGAGACTTCTGCCTTTTTTTTTTCCTCTTTTACTGTCCAGAAGGGCCAGAGAACAACCATTCAATGCTTCCCCCACACCACCTTCCCTCCCCAGCCAAAAGACGATCCCAGCAGTCGGCACCTACTTGAAGCTGGAAGCACAAAGCACCAAAACCTACAAGCCATAACCGAGAGAAAAGAGCNCAGGTCCTGGGGACGGCAGCCAGCCGGGAATGCCCACTGGATCTCCTCAGAGCCATGCCAGGCTTCCCGCACCGACCGCTCCGATTGCCCTGGTGCCCAGCTCCACCGGGAGCTGCCTCCGCTATTCCGCACTGCCCAGAAACGTCACAAAGCAGCCATTTAAGAGCAGGAACTCTTCTAAAAACTGTTAACTGAAAAGTAATACGGGTTAAAGTGCTGCGGAGCATGATACTCAACTCAGTTCTGCTCCTGCCCATGTCTACCCGCTTGCCATCTTCGGTCTGGTGTTGAGACCGGCTGTTCTTTGGGATCTGGAGTTTTCACTCTGCGTTTGCTCAGCCACCAGTACATGAGGTGTATTCCTCCACGCTACCGGGATGGGAATAATTCATAATAACACAGCTTACAACTCACTAGAAAGCCTGGAGTCCCCTGGGCAAATGCAATTACACCGAGCCCTGGCAGATCTTGTGAAATCAGACCTAGAAATTGTGATGTTTCGTTGAACAGAAACTGATGCTTTCTAAAGCTGATTAATTATAATTTTTTTCTTCCCTCGAGCTCTGTTCTACTGACTGCCAACATGCACGGAGACCCTGCAAAAGGGAAAGCCCAATGACTTGTGCTTGCAGGCCGGAGCAAAGGTGGGCCAAGGCATTCCCAGGAGGACAGGAGAAGGACTGTGCAGTGAGACAGACGCACTGGAACGCTAAATCTTCCAAATCTAGAGCAGAATCAGAGTTCGGACGGCAAAGCTGGAAGACCGAGGAATTAAATCAAAGTGATGTAGAGAGGCAAAGGTTCTTCCAGCTCCAGGTCCAGCTCTGGCTGGTCTGTCCCCTTTGCACACACACGGGGAGGAGCTGGAGAAGCGGCAGATTCGTACGCAAACCCCACCGACCTCAGGCCACGCACCACGGGGCGCAGAGCCGCCTGTGCTGTCACTGCACGGGCGCAGGAGGCCTCGAAGGTGGCACTGAAAGACATCACCCTTCTCCGAGCACAGCTCCGACCTGTCCCCAGAACAGACTTAACATCTGCAACATAGAATCACAGAATCACAGAATCACTGAGGTTGGAAAAGACCTCTAAGATCATCCAGTCCAACCGTCAACCCAGCCCCCCCATGCCCACTAAACCATGTCCCCAAGCGCCTCATCTCCACGTCTTTTAAATCCCTCCAGGGATGGGGACTCCACCACTGCCCTGGGCAGCCTGTGCCAAGGCCTGACCACTCTGTCAGGAAAGAATTTCTCCTCATGTCCAACCTAAACCTCCCCTGGCACAACTTGAGGCCGTTTCCTCTCGTCCCATCGCTGTTACTTGGGAGAAGAGACCGACCCCCCCTCGCTCCAACCTCCCTTCAGGCAGTTGTAGAGCGCGATGAGGTCTCCCCTCAGCCTCCTCTTCTCCAGGCTGAACACCCCCAGTTCCCTCAGCCGCTCCCCATCAGACTTGTGCTCCAGGCCCTTCCCCAGCTCCGTTGCCCTTCTCTGGACAC
>VZTQ01002482.1:10587-45842 GCA_013400755.1 Pelecanoides urinatrix
AAAAAATGGAAAGGAAACTTTGAAGCCTATGTACAGAGCAACGCCGGGGCTAGCAAAACGAATGTTAGTCCTAGATTACTTAATAATTTAAAATTTAAAAAAAAAAAGTAAAATAAAAAATATAAATTAATGTTTTATAAACCTGGGTGAAAAGAATTTTCAGCACAGTACAAAAATTTAAAGCATTCCTTTCTTTAGGAACTCTTTAGGAAGGCTTTAGGAATCTATACCTAGTTTTAGACGCTATTTCTACACGGGGAGGGAATATTCTCCCAAGCCAGGAGAAATTCTCTCCCGAAGCTCAGACCGATTACTGAGCTGCCCCACCGTCGCTTGGCTTTCAAGCCAATTCCTAATTCTGGGAGTCTCCAGCAGACCAGCCCGTGTGCCTGGGCTCCAGCACCCAGGGGCCCAGCACCCTGCGCGGGGCCGCAGCGAGGGGCCGCAGCACCGATACTCTTCTGCAGCTGGTCTAAGGTCAGGCTTTGGGAAACCTCCTGGGTTTTAAGCCCTTGGCTCTAGCCATCAGCAAAAACAAACGGTGGAAAAAAGTGGCTTTTTTTGGAAGGAAATAACAATACCAGGCTGCTGATTAGCCGGGAGGGGAGACCTACGGGTGCCCTTCACAACGTCAGTCCTGGGAGCATTCGGCACACCAGAAGGAAGCCTGATCGAAAGCCTGGCCAGATGGACAACCAAAGCCACCAAAGAGGTCAAGCATTCCATGGTCAAGAATCCGATATGAACACCACTCTCATGTCTGAAGGGAGGGCGGATCCCTCTCTCATTGCAGCATTCACCATCTTCACCGGCTCTTTTATCAACAAGGAGACGCTACCACTCAGGGCTGCGGGTTTTGGCAGCTACTGCGCTTTATATCTGATTTTTGAGGAAAGGGAGGCTGTCACACCCACTCCGGAGTTCCTGGAGACTAATCCACCTCTCACTCGGCTGGCGGGGACAGGCAGTAGGGCCAGGCCTGGCCACAGCCCTTCGCCCCAACTCTGGGAGATGAGGAAGCCCCACAAGTCCCACCACGGAGCTCCACGGTCTCGCCTAAGAGCTACCGACAGATTTCCAGAAGACTTGAAAAGTTCAGAAGAGAAAAACACTGTAATGAATACCTGATGCCATCCCAGCCCAGCATCTCCGCTAATGAACCGCAGTACCCCCAGGAAGATCAATTAATGCCCTGGCTCCCTTCCTTTCCTGGGTCTTTTCTCCAAGCATACAGGGCGAGCATGTATATTTATTTATTTGTCGTCATTTCCTACCCAGGGAGGAGCAGGATAATGAACTGCGTGCGTCAGGGAAGATGAATCTGAGATACTAGGGAGCAGTGCAGTAAAGAGATTAAAGTGTTATTATTGTTGGGTTTTTTCCCCCATGGTCCGTTGTGACAGCTCGGCCGTCATCTGTAAAAAATGTCTCAGAGAGAGATAATCATCGGAAACTCAATAAAGCGTCAGGGGAAGCCTCGTCTACCATCAATCACTGGGTGCCTGGAAATTTTCAGCCCTCTGTCTCCCTTCCTGCCATCCATATAAATGTCTGTAATATATTTTGTGCAGTGTTTGTGGAGCATACCCTCTCGATTTGGATGTTTTTATGAAAAAATATTTATACACGAAATATGTAAATGGGTAAAAAAAAGTAAAAAACAAAGGCAGTTTCTCTCTCTCCCTCTCTTTTTAAAAATGCAACTGAATTTATTCTTTTTAATAAAACATGTCAACCAAAGAATTAATGCAACTTCTTACTGAGTGGCCTTATCTTTTCTTCACCCCAAAAATATATAACATTATAGAGGGATGAATGCAGACAAAAACAATTAACTTTATTGGTTGATATACTTTGTCTTAAATAAAGTCTATGTACATGCATTATGTATTGGCATTCCATTGCTCATTTTTTAATGTTGTTTCATACATTTTGCATTCCCTGCTACAGCGATCTGATATATGCGTGTTCCCACTCCCATCAAGGAGCAGGTCTATTGCACGGGTGGGTTACAGCGAGGGATGGGAGCGGAGAGCTTTTAAAAATAAAATAACACCCTGTCAAAACTGTCCCCTCACTGATTCATCTTCTTAACTCAACCTGTGTTTTATGAAAGGTTCAAATATTACACCTTCATTAGACTTGATATAGCTTTCAGCTCTCAGCGGTGAGGCAAAAAGCACGGACAGACCAACGGATAATGTCGCCGACTGATTTTGGCTCTGCAAACCGTGCAGGGCAAACAGAAGCTCCGGCCAACCTGTGTGGCTTCCTCCAATTTTCTCCTTACAGTAGCTAGGAAAAGGTTTCACTTCAAAGCCGAAGGCCGGAGCGCACAAAGGCAGGCGCTGCGGACGCAGCAGTCCCCGGGAACGCGAGTCCCGGCAGCGGGCTGAGCTCCGGCAGGGAGATGGGGACGGCTGGGAGACGTTCCGTGTCCGCCAGCTCAGAGCCGAGGCCGGCAGCGCAGCGCTCGACGGGGAAGGTGACAGCTGGGGACATTTTAGCGGGGTTAAGACCTGCCAGCGTCCCTGCCAGCCTGGGAGCTGTGAGCCTGGGGGACAGAAGCATCCTTGAAACGTGCGGCTGGCCTCTTTGAAGCACAGCCGGGCACCGAGAATCCAGACATCCCCCTCCTGAGATTCCATCGATAATCACAAACCCAAGAAAATTTAACCACCATTTATCGTCATAAAAAGTGGAAACAGTCTGGGACATTTAAATTGGTCTGAATAAACAGAGCAGGGCTCTGAGCAACCTGACCTCGTGGAAGATGTCCCTGCCCACGGCAGGGGGTTGGACTAGGTGACCTTTAAAGGTCCCTTCCAACCCAAACCTTTCTGTGATTCCGTGATTCCAAGTCTGCATCAACATCCCAGCAATGGGATAACGTTAGGGAGAGACTGGAATTGAGACATCGGCAAGAAAAATCATAACAAGATGAAATGACGCTGCAGAAAATTTCCTTGTTTTCATGTAAAGACCTCAGGGGCTGAAAGCCAGCATTAACGCCTGCCCCAAAACCAGCAGCACTAATTGCAACCAGTTACCTCATTCAGCTTTATTTCAATTGGACAAGTCTTTCTTCATTTTACATCTACTTGTAAGACCTAGAGTAAGGCTACTGGTGGAATATACTGCCTCGAACCTTCCTCCTCCCCCAGCAAGTGGCTGCATGTGGGTCAATGGGATGACGCTATTGACAACTTCGTGTTATGTTCTGGCTCTATAAAAACAGGTTCTCTCTAAGATGTTGAAGGATTGCTTCCCATAAACATCTACATAATGTTTTCTCTCATCTTTAGAGGCACACTCACCCACGTACCATCAGTCACTCTGCATTTAAATGGAAGCTGAAGCTAGCTCTAAAAAAAAAAACCCGAGGTCAAATTTCCATTTCAAAGCCAGGAAACAAAATTTTGGGACCTGAAAAGCAAGTGCAAGTAGGTGCACACAATCAATATTACCTTCTAAAGAATGGAGGCCTTTTTCTTTGGCAGTCTCATACACGCTGCTGAAATCATCTCCGAGGTTTGGATCTGCTTTAGCTGCGAGCAGGATCTTCACCACGCTGTTACAAATTAGAACAAAAATAAAGCAGAGGTAGAACATGAGTAATTAAAGTCCTTCAGAGACTGAGAAGGGAGACAGTGCTCAAAAAGCCCTCCTCAAACACTCCCAGCTAGCGAAGGAAAGTTAAACCAACAACCATAATTGAACATTTCAACAAATACAACCAGGCCAGCATATTCTGAAACCAATTAGATGCAGGAGGCACTTGAGGCAGGGGTGACACTGTAGGGAAACGCAGCCCTCCCAAGAAGACCTGCACAGAACACGCTCTCAGCGTGAGCCATATTCCACCACGGGAATCAGTTATAGGTCTGGATCAGTGGTGGAAACTGTCCCCAGCCGCACTAAATATACAGTCGGAGCCACATCTTGGCTCCGAGGCCACCCCTGCCCTTGCAAAGAGGAAGATTCTTGTAACACTCTTCAGGTTAAGGGAAGCAAAACTAAGCCGTGCTGCTATTTCTGCTTTCGGGATGCAATCACTACAGCCCTAAGCCTCCTTTAATAAAGGTGCCATCCCACCAGGACAAGAAGCACACGGCATTTCAGCATGAAGCGCGACAGAAGGCGGGGGGCTGGGAGGGCCCTGTTCGCTCCCGAGGTGTCTGCCCTACAATTTATCGCATTCACTCGAGCGGTCCCTCTACATCGATGCAGCTAACGGAAGCCACCCTGGAAAAGGCATCTCTTGCACCCGCATCGGCTAGGAGAGACAGCTAGTCTTTCTTTGCCTCTTTCTGCCCTCACAAGATGAAGCACCGACCTCAGCATTTCAAAAATAAATTTCAACTGCGTTAATTATATGGGGTTCTGGGAAAAAAAACATTTGCCTGCTGCATGAAGTTCAGTCAAATCCCCACCAAGAGAACCAGACAATTCATATGAGATCACCACCGAAGACAGCCTGACCCATCTGCAACCAGGACTTTTGAAAGAGTTAATCTTTGAATTTGTAAAGAAACTTCCCCATTATTTTATATCGTAGCTGCAGGGCCCACTGGAGAGGCAGGTCCTCCAGGGCTGACCAGCACGGCCAGCGAGGCGTTGGGTCTCCGGACCTGCGAGGTGATGGACGCGCTGCAGCAGGACCAGGCGTACAGGCCAGGCAGCGTTGGTGTAGAAGTCCTCCATCTCTGCTTCCCAACCCAAACAATCATCAGGCAAGAATTAGATTTCTCACCACCTCTGCAAGCAGCTTGAAGCCAGTTAATTCTTAATTTTTTTTCCAGGATTCAAGCTTTCCATGACAACTAGACAGTAACTCGTTAGTTAGCATTCATCGCGGGTGACATGGCTCACGGGCTGACAGCGACGTGCACCGCAGACTGACTGACACGTATCTGCAGGCTGTGTCTTGTCAAGTCACATTTAGAATTTAACTTAAGCTCCTCTCCCATTTACCCCATAAATGCATTAGCGGAATAAAAGGTGCTTATTTCATTCTTTGAATACGGTACGGCAGAGGCCAGCTCCTTGCTGGCACCGGTACGCTCTTCACCACGTACAAAGTTACTTCTAGTGAGCAAAGCAGCAGCCTGGAAGCCAGGAGATCCTCCCGCCATCTCCCATCTGAGCACACAGAGACCATTTATATCTGTATTTTAACGATGCCCTTCGTTCTAAACTATTGAGGTTGAGATGCACTGGATCTTATTCGTCAGATGGCAACTACCAACTATGATCTTTCACAATTCCAGGAGTCAGGAGCACGTTACACTGAAGATTTTCTTGAAGGGTTTGAGTTGCACACCCATGATCAAATTAGATATCTGGTGGTTTAGGGCAGGCACTGAGGAGGGTGGATCATCTCACCTACTTTCAGACATCAGCCACGAGGGACGCGAAGCCCTAGGAAGCCTCCATCACAGATGTGCCCACTCTCTACCACTCAAATCCCTCCAACAAGCCTGATTTTTCTTTCAGTTCGTTCATCAGTTTTGGTCTTGGTGCAAGGGTCAGTGTGTGAGACCATCTACCATCTTCAGCACGGTTCCAGCGAGAGGTAACCTTCCTGCCTCATCCTCAGTCCTCTCAGAACAGACAATTTGCCACCAGGGAAAAGACACTGATACAAATCTCCCTCTCCACGTTCAGAAAAGCCATGTCTACACGGCCCGGCTACATTGCTCCGAAAGGCCTCATCAATGAGGACATCTTATGTCGGAGTGCCATCTCTCCAGCCACGCGACAAGCCTGTAGGTCCTTCTGGACCACCTTAGGAGCATCAGTAAGGCACGGGGCACAAAACCTATCCCAAAAGTCCTTTAACACCTCTAGCAAGGGTTTTTCAGCGTGCCCACCTCCAGACACCTCTACTTCATAACTCCGAAGTGTCGCCTCTATAAAGGGCCACTGCATGACCTTTACAACCGACCTCTATGGCCACAGCAAAATGGAAAGCAAGAGAGAGGTTTGGCCGCCAGTAAAGCCACATGAGCCCAGGTGCATAGCCTTGGCTGTCCGGAACAACTATAGTCAAAGCCCACCAGCCCAGGCTCTTCCATCGCTGGTCATGAGGTCAGTCATTAGGCAGGAGCCCTGTCAATCCTACTTGAGGGGCTGGAGTNCTCCGGGGGCCCGGCTGGCAGCGCTGGGCAGGAGGTGTGCCATCTGTCCAAGTCTATGAAACAGGAGAGGTAAAGGTGCTACAGCCAGGCTTCCTACCCGGGAAAGCTCTGGCACAGGTCATTGATCTGTGCACAGTCCTTCTGGAAGATCCAGTACTGGATTCCTCTGGAGACATCCTGCACCTCCAGTACTTGGTGCTAGTGTGGTCAGCCCAGTCATCAAGAGAAATGCAACAGGGATCTTGAAGCGGCAGTGCCTACGGAAAGCAGGAGGTACGGGATGGAGGATAAAGGGGCAGGCCCTGCCCTGCTGCCCTATGGGATCTGTGTTGATGATCTCCGTGCTCCTAGAGATGGACATCTAGCTACTGGACTAGTAAAGCCATCATTAGTGCAATGTGCCTCAATTAAGCCTTTGATTATCCCACCCCAGCAGCTGACTTATTGTGATTCTTGCACCAGGGCTTCCAGCACCTACACCAGAAAGCCAGGCCTTTCTGATCATTCGGGTCCTTGGAAGTACAAGTCCTGATACGGTCAAACCTCCCTTCTTGGATGCCGTCCTCAGGGCTGTCAACACCAAAGAGATCCCTTTACTCCAATTTTAGCTGACAGGCTTTTAAGGCCCATGCCTCTTCCTCACGTTAAGAGAAATGACCCCAAGTCCCAGTGTAGGACTGTAATGCACGACCTTGCAGCCCAGGGTGAGCTATGGGTACCCAACGAGTCGTACGATAACACACAATGGCTTGTCATTTCCTCGGTAACTCCGTCCATCTTCCCTTCCTGTTCTTAGTGACTACGTTGAAATGAATGTTCACCAGATATCACCCTCATGTGCTCTCCGCGACTCTCGGGAAGCCCTTTATCGTCATTCGTTGCATACACCTCCAGCGTTTCTCTCTGGGCAATGACCTTTCGCGAAAAGCTTAGCAGAGGATCACAAACGCTAGACACAAGGTGGTCTAAGAGTGAAAGCGGGAGGTGATGATGTCAGATCTCTCTCTATTAACGACCCTCTGCACCATTTCCCCCCCAGCGATAAAGAAACATTTCCTTAGCTCTTAAGATAGCTGGAGGCTCAAGTTTAATAAGCAAGGATATCATCTCTTACTGGCAAAATCTGGTGTTCCAAAAGCCTGGCCCCGTTTTGGGCTGCGATCCAGCTCCGTAAACAGGAAGGACTCACTGGTCTAATAACAACACATTGCACATTCAGCCGCCTTCTCCAATCATCTTTCAATCTAACCTCCTGCTTTTGGGACGTGCCGTCCCCTCCAGGCACTTCTGCACCAGCCAGACGTTTCTGGAATCACAAATATTGATTGTACCTATCCAATTTGCAGGTAATGGGACATTCAAGCAAATTAGCCTTTAGGAAAGGTAACGGCGCCATCAAAACAGAGTGACTGCGCTCATCAGTGTAAAGCATGCGAATGTCATTGGAATAAGCAAGGGACTTGCAAAATCCGATGACAGTCACAAAGCATGGTCTAACAATCCAGTCCCTGGGTAAAAATCTCAGGTTTCCCAGGAAGAAGAGGTTTAACTACTTCCCAATTCATAAGGCAGTGGTGGGGGTCAATTAAGGAAGCTCTGGTGAAGGGGAGAGAAGGCAGAAGGCATCTTTCTCTTCTGCACCAGCTCAGCTAACAGGTATTAAGAAAGGAGTGGGGTTTAAATGCAGGTTTCTCTGGCCCATAGACCTGTTTTCCTCCTCTTGCTGCCAGGTGCTGGGGCAGAACAAGACTCCGCACCACATACCTAGAGGGAGAGGGACGCGGACGGCAGGCCGAGCTGGTCCGGGGAGGCAGCTTCCCTCCGTAACTCACCTGTGCTCAACAGCCTCAACAAGCCGAGTTTTAATTTGCTGATCAAGTTTTCATTAGATTAGAGGCAGAGCCTATTCATCAGCATGAATATAAATCTAAATTGACCCTGGTGATGACTCAGAGGGCAACGCTTAACTGAAGTTCGCCGGGCAGTTCAATCGATTGGAGAAAGTGCTTTCTGCTTTTAATGGCTGGACCAACATATTGTTAAATAAATAAATACATACATACAATCCAGGGGGTGGGGAAATCAATGACGAGATGGCTGGACGTGACTAGGGCTGCGTCAGGAGAGGCCGCTGTGCCTGGCCCAACGCGCCGGCAGCTGGGGTTGGTGAACCAAGAAGTCCAGTGATCCCCATGACCGTGAGTTATCAGCACAATGCGAAAGCCTTGACGCGTTTTGATATGCGGCTGCCCCCAGCTCTGGCAGAAGCCACAGGTCCTGCCTGGACACAAAGGAGATCCCTTGTGCGGCTATATCTTAACTCTCTGTAAAACTCAGCAGGGGCAGGGGGGCCGGGGGGAGCTGCTGTTTACACTCCAGCCCCTGTTCTCTCCCTCTTTTCTCAGATGAGGTCTAAATGTGGATGTGCCCCTTCCCAGGAATATGTTTACGCCTACCTGCGGCACAGAAAGTGGGGCAGCCGTGGCATTCCCTCACTCCGCGGCAGTTTATTATTGACCCAGATGAAAATGATCCTCCCCCCTTAAAAAAGGGATAAAAAGGGATGATGGAATCCAAAAAGAAAAAAAAAAATCTTGAAGGGTGATAATTGTTATATCGCTCACAACGGTTTTCTCTTGAGAGTGCGACTTAGGTGAATCACGCTTCAGAGACACGGCCAAGGTACAGCACCGCTGCTGCAAGTCCCCAGCCACCGGCGAAGGAGAGTTAAAGAAGTCTTGTCACCTGCGCGCGGTGGTAAGAGAATGTGCACAGAGGCAGTTTCTGTGGCTTGGAGAGGTGCGGTGACCTCCTGAGCTGACGATACCTAATTGTACCTGATCTGCAGGACATCGGATACCATTCGTCCCTGGGACACCCACCGAGGAGCAGCGTGGGGAACAGTTGCCGTCGGTCTGTCCTCAGGTGGGCAGGTCCAATATGGACATTGTCCCTCAAAGACAGGGAGCCGCTGAAAGACAATGCCCCTGTTGGCAGGATCAAGCCCTCAAAATGTGCTGCCATCACAGCTGAAAACCACGTTCGACTCCTCAGCTCTTTGACAGGCAACACTACGGGCCATATGCGCTTCCAAAGGCATCCAGATATTTCTCCAGCTCTGCTGCAGACAGCTCTGAATGAGTTGCCTGAAGTGAAAGGAGTGAAAAAAAAATCACTCGGAACAGATGTATGTACCTAATATAGGTAATAAGACTGCGCCAGTTAATCATGTCATTGCCTATAGACAGAAAATAGCTCCAGATAGGTCACCCTTCACTGTAAGTCTTCGAACATACCCACTAGAATATTACTATGCATGATGTACTGTTATTGCCAATATAAAACATCTACACAGCACCTGCAATGCACAAAGTCTGGGTACGGGGGAAGAAGCACAAGTCCCAGCAATCTGCACCAAGGAGCTGCTTCCCGACTCCCCTCCTCAAGGAGAGTTGGAGGAGGGCACGGGAAGGGACAGGACCGTGCTGGGCCAAGCACCGCCGGTTCTGGTTCTCTGTGAGAGCCTCTGACCCACGGCTCTTTCGATCTCCATAGAAAGACAGAGAAGGAAAAGGAGAGCCGAGGCACAGGGAGGCGTCACTTGTCGTCGGTTGTTCCCAGCAGGAAGGTGTTGAGAAGCAAAGGCGAGGAAAGGCAAAGAGATCCAGACCTGAGGATGGAGGGAGAAGGAGAAAGGGTGTGCAAGAAGGCAAAGACATGAAAAGAAAACGGAGGAGAGGAATGGAAAATGGAGAAAATGGAGGAAATGGAGGAAATGTGGCTGGGTCCTGCCCTTGGGCCACAACAACCCCAGGCACCGCTCCAGGCTTGGGGCAGAGCGGCTGGAAAGTGCCCAGAGGAGAAGGACCTGGGGGGCTGGTCGACAGCGGCTGAACACGAGCCGGCAGCGTGCCCAGGTGGCCAAGAAGGCCAACGGCATCCTGGCCTGTATCAGCACTGGTGTGGCCAGCAGGAGCAGGGAGGGGATCGTGCCCCTGTACTGGGCACTGGGGAGGCCGCACCTCGAATCCTGGGTTCAGTTTTGGGCCCCTCACGACAAGAAGGACATGGAGGGGCTGGAGCGTGTCCAGAGAAGGGCAACGGAGCTGGGGAAGGGCCTGGAGCACAAGTCTGATGGGGAGCGGCTGAGGGAACTGGGGGTGTTCAGCCTGGAGAAGAGGAGGCTGAGGGGAGACCTCATCGCGCTCTGCAACTGCCTGAAGGGAGGTTGGAGCGAGGGGGGGTCGGTCTCTTCTCCCAAGTAACAGCGATAGGACGAGAGGAAACGGCCTCAAGTTGTGCCAGGGGAGGTTTAGGTTGGACATGAGGAGAAATTTCTTTCCTGACAGAGTGGTCAGGCCTTGGCACAGGCTGCCCAGGGCAGTGGTGGAGTCCCCATCCCTGGAGGGATTTAAAAGACGTGTAGATGAGGCGCTTGGGGACATGGTTTAGTGGGCATGGGGGGGTTGGGTTGACGGTTGGACTGGATGATCTTAGAGGTCTTTTCCAACCTTAGTGATTCTGTGATTCTATGAGATGATGTTGGGAACAGCTGAGAGGAATGGGAGGCTGAAGCCCCTGATGAAACAAGAATAGATATGCCTGGAAGGTGCTTATACCATGAGCTGGATGAACAAGCAGGACTCATTTACAAGCACGTGGAAGGAATGCTTCACCAGCACAGAGCATGACGGTTGTCCCCTCCTGCTCTAAGAGAACGTGAAGCAGTCCGTACAGAAGAACGCCCATGGGCGAGGGGAGACGGGGACAAGCTTCCAAGAGAAAGCACCCGTTCAAATAAAGAAATGCTCTTTAGGTGGAGCTGCACTCCGCTCTTGTCCCTCCTCCCGCCTTCCCTGCGCTCACTGAGGGCACCTCGCTGGGATCCACGCACAGCCGCTCGCGGCATTTGGGGTGAGAACAAGATGGGCATGTGAAAAAAGGGGGGAGGAAGATGGGCAGAAGTACTGCAGCCAGTATTAGTAAAGAAGAAAACGGGAAGCTGGAAAGAAGAGGATTGACTGTTGAACCTGAGAAAACACGCACAAACTTAAAGCGAGCAGCCACGTGCCCGTCACCCTCACCCACGTCCCCGTCCCCAGAGCCGCACGTGTCTCTGTCCCAGCTGCTGCCAAGCCATTTTCTCTTCATCTTCTCTCTCCACCCGTAAAACGTGGGCGCTGCTCTCGCTGCGAAAGCTGTTGCCGAGCCTTGCAGAGGCCTGAACTGCTCTGAGGTGGTCACCCCCCTGCGCACAGCCGGCTGCTCCCCACCACCTCAGCTATGCACCCTAAAACCGTGCTCTGACCCCCTCCCTCCCCGCTGGACCGAGGGGTGGCATCGAGGGTCAGGAAGGGAAGCAGAACCAGGTGCCGGTGTTTTGTAACTGCCCAAACTCCTCCCGCTGGGACTTCGAGCTTCCGTGCTGCTCTGTGCCTCAGTTTCCCCTCCCGCGCAGTCGCTTCTCCACCTCATAAGGGGCTGAGAGGATGACTCAATATTTCACTGCCATTTTAGTGCTGCTGAAACAATGAAAAACAGAGTAGCTGTATGCAGAAAAGGTCACTACACTGCAAATGCACAGACACTTAGCCTGCTAAGGTCCTAACGGCTCTGGGTTTTAATTTAGGATAGCTTTGTTGCTTATTTTAACAAAGGCACAAAAACCACAAAGCTCTCAGTAAGCATTTAATTAAAGCTTAATTACTATAAATATGCTAAATGTGCAAAGGTAGCAGGTGCAGCCAAGGGAGAGAAGCCCCTAGCAGTGTTTTTCACACAGATTATAAATCCTCCCTTTTAAAACTGATGTCTTTCCAGGAGAATTAAGAAACCACTTGAAAGCAGGTCTTGAAATCCAGAAGAGCAATAGGCTTTCCACAAAGACTTAAAAATAAAACAGACTAGGAGTCACTCCAGCTGAAAAACGTAAGTGAAAAGGAAGGTGGAAGGTGTGTGTGCACATAGAATCATAGAATCACAGAATCCCTGAGGTTGGAAAAGACCTCTAAGGTCATCGAGTCCAACCGTCAGCCCAACCCCCCCATGCCCACTAACCCATGTCCCCAAGCGCCTCATCTCCACGTCTTTTAAATCCCTCCAGGGATGGGCACTCCACCACTGCCCTGGGCAGCCTGGGCCAAGGCCTGACCACTCTTGCAGGAAAGAAATTTCTCCTCATGTCCAACCTAAACCTCCCCTGGCACAACTTGAGGCCGTTTCCTCTCGTTCCATGCGCACCCCCTCGCCTGCGTTGCTCTTCGTGCCTTAACAGAAACGCACAGTTATGACACAGCATTGCCGACTACACAAAGTGACGGTTACATGTGGTTACGCTTACACTAAAACCAGCATCATTACCTCATCAGCTGTGTTAAAGCTACCAGAAATTCCCCCAGCTATGGGAATTACAGCAGAAAACCTTCCTCTGCTCATGTAGACGTGGTCGCAGCTGATCTGTCTTCAGCCCACAACCTGGTTACAACCTGTATTATCACAGAGCTGGGGAATTTGGACCTCTCACAGAAAAAAAGAACCATAAATGAATCTATCCACGCTTCAGAAAGGGTCTGAAACAAGGTAATAAGCTAATTAAACTAATAAAAGAAAGGAACACAATTCTTTCAACAATATTTTTATATCATCTAAACTACCTTAATGAAGTGTTTTTAGAACACAAACACCAAAATTAGACACCAGACTGAAGTACTTGGCCACTTCTCTTACTTTTATAACTGCCACCACAGCAATGTTTGGGGGCGAAACGTGCTGGCACCACGTGCGGGGGCCCTGGGTACCGGCAGCGCAAGAGAGAGCCCCAGCTGCACGCAGAGACAGACACGGGCTATGAGGGACATTAGAAAAAAGAAATAATTCCTCCCAGCCGCCGAGCAGAGACCAGAGTGGATCCCAGGCATCCCGGCCCCTCTGCACCAGATCAGAAGCTACCCCGGGCTGAGAGGTGCCAAAGCCGAGCCGCAGTCACGCCGCACGCGGTGACAGGACAGAGGAAGGTGCCAGCGAGGACTAGAAACGCTCCCGGCTTGCAGAAAGAAACCCCTGCCTGGACCAGGGGCTGCTGGAAGTGCCGGTGCCTCTCCCGGTTCACAGGGTGCTATGAGGCTAAATTCACCTGGATTAGGAGCCTTTGGGAGCCCGTGAGAAAGGCTGCACTGCAGCGTGACATGAAGCTTGACCCCGCTCCTTCCCAGCTATGCACCATCTCCCCTTGGAAACCCAGTAGTAGGAATGGACCAGAACACTTCTTCATGCCTTGCCGTGTTTTGGATACAGGACGTTTTCAAGAGAAGGACAATCGTAGGATCATAGAATCACAGAATCACTAAGGTTGGAAAAGACCTCTAAGATCATCAAGTCCAACCGTCAACCCAACCCCCCCATGCCCACTAAACCATGTCCCCAAGCGCCTCATCTACACGTCTTTTAAATACCTGATCATTCCTTTTTTGTAAAAAGGAAAGACAGACCCCAAACTCCCCTGCCAGCACACGAGCTTTTATCTTGTAGCTGATGGCAACTGACAAACATCATTAATGCAGTGCCTCTGAAATTAAATTAAACATATGGACTGTAGCTGTCTAATTGGAAGAGTGAGGGCTGTGAAAATTGGGAAACATTACAAAGCTAAAGGACAGGTCACAGAAATCTCCAGCAGCACAGCAGAGACTGAAAACTTAGTTCTCCTCTGAAAAACGACTTTGGAAAGACAGTAATTTGGGGCTGAAGGCTTACTTTTTCTTAGCAACTCTACGCTGAAAACACTCATTCCGGTTACCAGCGTCACAGCCCCCTAAAGCCACGCTGGGTAACTTGTGCAGGTATCAACAACCTTAAACAAAGAAGTGGTTACAGAGCAGGCAGGTTAAACAAACTCGAATGACCTTGTACTTGTTGCAGGCTAACAATACGTGCAGACCCTTGCTCAGCTGGCTGCATCTTGACCATCCCTGAGCCACTCGTTACCTCTCCTTGACCATTCCTGAGCCGCTCGTTACCTCTCCTTGACCATCTCTGAGCTGCTCGTTAGCTCTCCTCTGACATGCCAGCCAGAGGAAGACCCCGCTCACCTCCCCCGGAGGCTGTTTGACTCATGGACTAAGAACCAAAAGTCATAACAACTTATCGTCCACCAGATCAGTGGCTGGATAAACCAATTTTAGATCATCGCTCTTTACAGAGGGACCACACTCTAAAAAAAAAATAACCCTGCATCCTACCGCAAAGCTGAGTAAGTCTATATTTAGACTAGTTCCTACCTAATGTATGTAAAAGGATTGCAAGAGATCCAGAAAACCACTCTGCATTCGGAAGGGAAAGCCAATGAACACTTAAAGTCCTGCAGGCAAACCCCTGCCACCGAGTCAAAGCCGCCAGCTCCCAGGCTCTGCCTTCTCCACCTCCACAGCCGACCGCACACACAACGCCCACCTCTGCCGGGTTCGGGTTAAAAAGGTCGCCCTGTGGACTACGTCCGCGAGCAAACGATTTGTAGGGAATTTCAAACACTCCGTGTGTCATGTTCCAGCTCAGAACATTTCCCAGCCAGCAGCGAGACCCCTCGGTGGACATTTTGGAGCTAGAAGCGGTACGGAGGGCCAAAACCACGTCTGGCACAACCCCAGCGGTATCAACAGAGTTGTTACTCCAGGAGTAAGTCTGGCTTGCGTTTATGTTTGCCTCCATGGAGTATCTAATTACTCTTCCACTATATTGTTGGAGATGAGACCTACCAAGCTTCAGATATTCAAGGACTTCTTAATTTCCAATTTAAGTCAGTATTCATCTAAAAGGTGGGAAAAATAAACACCATTTGCCCAGCACAGCCAAAAGCTTTTTTTTTGCCACATACCCAAATAAGACACACCGACGTTATCGCTCTGCCGGTCTGTAACAAGGGACGAGCCTGGGTGCTGAACGCCTTTTGCTGCCTAGATGTTTTCATCAGCATTTCTACCCGATTTTAGGCCTGGTTTTAGGTAATTATTGTACCATGAACAGCCTTTCTCCCTGTCTCCTCTTTGCCTTTGCAACTCGGGAAGCCCTGTTCTGGTCCACCAGTCACTTGGAATGGTCAACAGTCGTCACACTCCGTTGCTGACCATTGTCCGCTGGCAAAGGTGGGAGGCTCCAAAGCCCGTCCCTCCGCGGACGGGCAAACAACGGGGCCCGTTGCTGCTCGGACATCAAAGTTAAACAAACAGTCCCAAGCCCCCGCCTCTGTGCCCATCTTAAGGAGCTCCCCAAGGAGGTCACGACTTTCAGCTTGTCATAGCACACATCAAAGTTTGCACCACACACGAACTCGGCACATGGATTCGAATCCCGTCGCCCGAGAACGGATATTCAGCCTTTGTGCACTGCTTTAATCCTGTGTTTTCCCAAGTAATTAGGCTTTTTTGCTTATGAACTTGTGACTAAGTAAAGCATCCCTGAGAGGTTGTAACATCAAAGCTCATTCTCCCGTCTGTCCCACGTTTTCCAAAATTGGATTTCTTTTTTCTCTTTTTTCCTTAAATAAAAAACTAATTGAATTTAGTTGTAGACTGAATATATTTAAGAGTGTCTTTAAAAGGTTACAAGAAGCCACAGCGATCATCATGGGAACTAAGGAGGGAGGGCACAGCATTCAGCCTTTTTGCTTGATAAAGGCCTAGCATGAAAGACCCAGCAATGGCCCCACAAGCTAAGAGGGACGCGGCAGCTCTTGCGGGAGCCATTTCTGACGGTGGGGCGTTAAGACTACCTACCTCAACGACATCCATGGTTACGGACTCATCAGAGGCCAAAACCTGCTGCCAATTCAGCAGTCACCCCCCCGGGACTGCAGAGCAGCCTACCTCGATCTGCCACACAACGTACCGGGCAAAGGAAGAGTGAAAAGCTCCCTTGGGTTTAGCTCGACAAGACCAGCCCAAACCAGCCCAAAGTTTTTGGAAACCCTCCGTGGAGCTCAGTATGACTTTACGAAAAGGTGGGGCAGCTGTGAAGTGACTTACCCACTACGTGACGGCGAACGCCGAGACAAACGTACCTGGAGTTTCTGCGGATAGCTGCCACCATGAGAGCAGTCCAGCCAAGCTTGTGCCTCGCGTTCACGTCTGTGCCTTCCAGCAACAACCTGACAGAAGAGAGACACGTTCAGGAAAAAGACGCAGAGAAAGCATCCCGAGCAGACCGGAGCTAACGATGGAAAGCGGAATATTTTACTCGGCAGGCACCTGCTCCAGCGCAGCCTAGAAGACCCAACGTGGAAAGTCGATTCAACCCAGTTTCTCATCGGCTACCGAACCAAAACAAACTGGTAGGTGATAGCAACACTGTCCTTTCAAATGGCCCAATGTCAACCGCTTGATCTCTTTATTTTTTATTTCTTTCTTCCATACAGTCTAATACCCGAAGAACCGACCAGCAGCGTGATGGAGGGCGAAGCTGATTAACCTACAATCCGATGACAGGTCTGGCTCTTCAGGCTGCAGTGCAGCCGTTAGGGTTTCAGAAGAAGCTCAGCAGGTCTCCAAAGCCCACATCAACGAGATATTTTGCAGTTTTCTTGCACGACATGAGAACAAACGAGACAAACCCCAAAAATACGAGGCATCAGACTATCCTTGGTGCTTTTTCTGCAAAATTTTCTCAGCCTTCGCACTGTTTCCCTAATTCCCCCCTGGCACCTTTTAGCAACTTTGCTCCTGCATGGCTTTTACTTTTATATTCTTCAGACTCTAAAGCACCAGAAGGCTTCTCTACCCTTTCTGCATCCTCTGATCCTGCAGCAGCAACACTATTACTCTTAGCAGCAGATTCCAAGCAGTGCTTTAGAACAGCGATATTTTATAGAGACAAACTTACCCAACCCTTCTCTCTTTCGTGGCCAACCATGGGATCCACACAGCCTCCTCTAGCCAAACCCAGGTGAACGCGAGGAGTCCAGCCTGCCCCAGCTGCCCACCTCCCCCCAGCTACTGGCACGGGACAGGTCCCCGCAGAAGCTAATTCATCCTAAAACAAGTGCCAAACCCAGATGAAATGACAGCCTGGAAGCGCGGTTCCCTCTGCGAGGCCGTTACTGCTCAGCACATCCTTCACAGGGCTGTAACAGGGAAGAGCTGCCACTAAACTCCATGCGGTGAGAAAGACAAGTGAAAACACAAGCCACGTTTCACACGTGCAAGCACCACACTTTAAGTATTTAAAATCCCCCCAGATCCACAGATAAGGAAGTCGATGGCAGCTGCGGCTGCTCGCATGCACTGGAGAAGTCGGACGGCTTCTTTAAGGACTCGGAGAGGTACAGGTCTGAATTTGGCCACCCTTTCCAAATGAATTGCCCTCAGCCTGCTGTGGGGGTAACTGGCAGATGGTTACCAAAGAGCGCTGGGATGGAATTAGTAAAAAGGAGCTAATTGCACCGCATTCCCCTCCATACAGTTAGAATCATAGAATCATGGAATCACTAAGGTTGGAAAAGACCTCTAAGGTCATCGAGTCCAACCANCACTCCCAGACAGCAGACTGCTTGACGGAGAAATATCCACGTGCAGCCCCAAAGCTTTCCTGTCCCTCTAAAGTAGGACGTGCCTGCATACGGGTGATGGCAGATTGCTATCTTTAGAGATCAGCTCTGCATACGGAGGGTGTTTGCACTCACAACAGAGAGATAAGCAAGTCTGATTCCGATCCACGGCCACTGCTGGTCACAGCAATTACCCGCTCTGGCTCGGAGGGACGCTGCCTGCAGGAGAAATCCACACCACGCTCCATCTGTGCGTCCTCCGCGCAGGCACAGAAAGCTGCTCCTTCAAGATGAAAAACAGCTGGCTGGCTGCCGCTGCAGGGAGCAGTTCTTTCCTCGGCTCCCCCCGAAAGCAGGAGGAGCTGTGCCCCCCTGCAGCACAGCCCCCCAGGAGATGGGGAAACCTCCACTGAGACCTTACTGCCTCCCCCCCGGCCCACCCCAGGCGCTTTGAAAAATCCTTGATAGCCACCGCGACGCCTGGACACCTTCTACTCTTCTCTTAGAGCGGCATGGAAGGACGTGTACAAGTTATTGCTGCATTTCGTTTTATTTACTTGGCCATTTGAAAGTAGTTTGAACGCAGTGACTTTCACTTCACCCCCTTTCCCCGGTGTGTCAATTTGAGAGTCTAATAGCTACATAAAATCCAGCAAATGAAAGAAAGGAAAGTATTTTGGACATTAGGAAAAAATTCTTTCCTGCCAGAGTGGTCAGGCCTTGGCACAGGCGGCCCAGGGCAGTGGTGGAGTCCCCATCCCGGGAGGGATTTAAAAGACGTGGAGATGAGGCGCTTGGGGACAGGGTTTAGTGGCCATGGGGGGGTTGGGCTGACGGTTGGACTGGATGATCTTAGAGGTCTTTTCCAACCTCAGCGATTCTGTGATTCTATGATTTCTGCCACGGAGAGGAAGGCTGACGGGGAGAGGCAGGGGGAAGCCGGACACGGAACCTCCCGAGGTGCGAAGGCACCAGCTAAGCAGGGATTAAGGCAGCCACCCCCCCTCAGGCTGGGAACTTCTGGTCTCTTGTTGAGCTAAAACCTCACAGCCCACCACCTCCCACGTACTGCTAACATCTGTAACGGGGGGAACTAACGTAGTTCACAAAGCATTAGCCCCATTTGCACTTGACCACGGTATTAATGTATTAATGTTAAAGGTGTGACCGTCCTGGTTGCCTTCCACCAGCCACGGGGTCGGCTCTGCTGCGAAAGCTTGGTCTTACTTCCACGCGTCGTGGATTTTAACATTTGTTTTCTCATGAATGGGAACTGCAGCTAAACACTTCAGCATCTCCTCGTGAGACAGAGGACAGGATGGCAACCTTCACTTAAAGCACTCTGGAGCCACTAAAAACTACATTTTAATTCACTGGAAAGCTTTTTTCTCTACAAATGTACTGGAAGAGCATATTGAACAATGAATTATCTTCATTCTTAGATAAAAAAATAATGAAATAAGATCCTAGTCCAGCAGTCAAACCTGTTAAAACATAGTGCATCCAACAGGAAGGATGCGGGAGTCTCTGCTGCGGGATTCGATTACAGGCTCGGAGCTAAGATATTAGAATTAATCAAGTAGTTTTCCATTCAGGAATCTAGATAATCGTAAGCATCTGGAATGCCACATGACCCAGCCTAGTGAGAGAATTACTGCCATCACATCATCTAGCGTAATATGCACTGACATTTCATTTAGAAGCTGGATTTTTATTTTTTTTTTAAATCATTGCAAGATGCTCAGCAACTTAAGAGATTTTCTAGACAACTGAACTTTATATTCAGGGTCTTCAAGCCTATCATTAATTTTTTCCCCGCCTGATTTAATGATATGACAATCGATAAAGCGACAACCACTGCTCAGCTCCTAGACAGCCAAACGTATTTACCAGGAGGAGTATTTTTTTTAATTAGATAAAATCCTCTGATCAATGTGTAGGATGTTTATCCACAGTTTAACCAAATAAGATCCAGGACACTCGCTCTTAGCTCCTAAGCAGTTTCTCACGCGTACATGGCTCTATTAGCACCATTTTCAGTCCTTCTCAAATGACAAACCGGCCCTCGGCTGCAGCAGAGCCACCAAGACCCTGATAAAGAGCGGGTGCTGCTTCTGTTTGGTGGCGTGTTCGTATTTTAAGGATTTCAGAAAAAACCTTTTTTTTTTTTTTTAGGGTTTTAGGGCAGAAAGCTCGGCCGTTTCTCCGGACAGACGGGGTATTCTGTGTGACAGGTTTCTAAGGGTTAGAGCCTGCGTGCGAGTAGCGAGGGCTCCCGCTCCCGGCCTTTGACGGACGTCCCCTCTCCCCGCAGAGCCTCAGCGCCGAGGGCAGCAATGGGGGAAATTTTGCAGAATTAAGGACTTCTCTGGAAAGGAGCGGAGGCTCTGGAGGAGCCTGACCGGCCGGACATCACCGGCTGCTCTGGAATTTGCTGGAGGAGCCCGTGCAGAGCGGCACCCTCCGCTTTGTGCGTACGCCCTATTTCACCTCGAGACAGCAGCTCCCAAAGCTTCAGCACTTTGATCCACCCAGAAGAGAAAAAGAAGCCACGTCGGCTGCGGCGACGAGCCTTCTCCCCCCCCGCTGCCCCCGGACAGATGTGCCTCCTATTCACCCCGCTGCCGGGGTTCTGGGTGACTAACTCGGTGACACCGCGCTCCCAGCCGAGCCCAGAGGGCATGTTTGAGTTTGTGCTCAGCGCCGGCAGCGTGCCCAGCGCTCCCTCCCGACAGGTGGAGGAAGAGGAAGCTGGAAACTTGAACTTTTGCAACAACAATAGCTTCTGTTTCTCTCGGCCACTTAAACATTTCCCCCACCCCTTCCCCAATATGTCACTGTTTAACTGCAGGGGTGGGGGACACCCTCAGACGTGCTTCACCCCCTCGGGACTTGCCCTCCGCTTTGCAGAAGAGGGAGGGAAGGAAAACATCCAAACCCAACAATATCTCCGAACATGAAAGCGCAATCCCCCCGTTAGAGGCCAGGGAAAGGATCTGCCCGGCCAGGAGAACCAGGGGAGCCGCTGAAAAGCCTTTGATCTTGCTGCTGTCTTCCTCGAGATAGCTCACGTCTGCTTCTCAACCCCTCGCGATCATCTCGGGGCGCTTCATGACACCAGGGTGCTTCGAGAAAACACACAAACCCACAAGGCGCTGGGCAGGGTCAGTGCAGGCGGTTCAACCGAGGATCGGGAAGGGAAGGGAAGGGAAGGGAAGGGAAGGGAAGGGAAGGGAAGGGAAGGGAAGGGAAGGGAAGGGAAGGGAAGGGATAAGGAGAGGAGCAGCATTTCCTCTGCGGGTCCCAAAGCGGCGAGGAGGCAGGCAGGCTGCTGCCAGGACACGGGGGTCCCAGAGGGGACGGTGCCCCTAACCCAGAGAGCATGAAGAGGACATGGAAATAAATTTCCAAAATCAGAGGGAAGTTCTTATAAATCCGAGTTTCGGAAGGGAAACTGAGCTCGCAGGTGAGAGCGGGGTTGTCTGAGGGCACAGAGGGTGGGCGAAAGCACCGCAGGCGAGAACACACGTGATGGGGAAAGTCAAAGTGGCACAACGCGAACATGAAGAGACTGATACAGACACACGGCGAGATGCGGGGTCATGGCCCCCACGCCTACACCACCTCCGAGATGCTCCAACACTACGAGTAGATTTTGCTTTTCAAAACAGGCTGAAAGAGGGAGAAAAGGACTGGGACGTACACACCCTGCCCAGGGAACAGGGGAGGGCAGCAGTTTAGAAGTGCTGGCTTCGCTGCTGGCTAACGTGTGCTACGGTTGGCATCACCAGGGTTTGGGAGGAAAAGAAAACGTAGCCTCACCCGAAGGAGCCCTGACTCATCCCTGACTTCCCAAGTCACTGTAACGCACAGTCGCACGCAACTTCCCAAATTGTGCGTTGGAAAAATACTACACCAGCCTGGCAGTCTGTCTCTGGCAGCAGCCAGTGGCAGATAGTCGGGGAAAGAACACGAGTAATCCCTGTTTGCAGAGGGATTTCAGCACAATATACTAACTTCTGGCAATCACACTGGTTTCTGAGCTGGAGGTGACACGTGGTTACCTGCTCGGCTTACCCCGCACGAATCTGAACTCAAGTTTCAAGCTCCGGAGCATCCACCGCGTTTTACACTTTGTGCTGCGTAAGAAAGCAATGTACATTTGTTTTAAACCTGCTGCCTGGACACCTCCCTGGGTGCTCCCTGGTGCCCGAGCTGTGAGGGAAGTGGAATCATTGCTCCCGTTTGTCCCCATCGCTCGTGGTTGTACCGGCCACTTCCATTCCGGCCGACCGCCCTTCCCGGCGCTGCCGCCGCCTCTCCTCCAAACCCAGAGCCGCTCGCCGTCTCCCCGCTGCTGCCAGAGCGATAAACACCTACATTAATTGGAATTAACTCTGTGATGGCTACCAGATGTATTCCGCACGCACAGAAGCTACCACGCATCCAGCCGTGCCAGATGAGTCGGTGTCTGCTTCCAGAGCGAGGGATTTGGGTGCAGTAAAGGGTTTAAAGCCGTTTTGGAAAAAGCATGAGACCTTCTGTCTCTCGTGGCTGGCTGGATGCCGACTGCAAAGAGATTGGTCTCATGACTCAGTGTGCAACCACCGTCAGTCCTGGGAGCACAAAACACAAGAAGCAGCATGAAAAAAGGTCACTACAGAGGACGCGTTAAAGTGAAACGCTCCTGCGAAACCAGGGAGAAGCTGAGCAGCGACAGCAGAAGTTACCGCTTTATCTCCCATCTTTCCCCCTCAGTCCTTGCCGCCCTGTTTGGGAAGCCTGCGCTGCGGTGCTGGGGAAGGCTGTCCCCTTTCGGTTTCTCAGCTATCCAACACGGGAAAGCAAGTGCGTGCAAGTCTCCTCCGATACTTCATAGCCAACAGGAAGAAATCTGGGCTGTCGTATCTGCTCCGAGTCCCCGAGGCCACGTGCCAAATCAAACTCAATAACCAGTCAAAAACTTCCAGTGAAACAAAGTACTGTGTAATTTGGTCCACGCATTAAGGAGAAAAGATTAAAGGGGACATTTACAGGAAAAACATCTGTTTATCCTAAAAAACCCAGGTGCCCATTCACTCAGATACACACTAACAAATACAGGCCCGGTGAGGGTAAACAGACAGCATAATATACAGCGGGTAGCAATGGAAATAAATGTAATTATAAATAATCTTCCAATCCTGTCTCCAACCCTCCCTCACTGCCACTGCTGAAGACGTTTCACAGCTGTTTAGGACAGAAGATAAGGCAGACGTCTGGCTGGTGGCCAGAGGCCGTCATGCTTCGGTAGCCGTTGACATGACTCCTACATTTACCCTAGGAAGCATTCAGGTGTCCCTCGAGCGTAAGGCCCCACGCACGATATTCCAGTACTGCTCATTATTCCCAGACAGGAAGATGCTCTGACAGGCACGGGACGGGATTTCTGCTCCTGTAAAGGCCCACACCCTCCGCACGGTTCCTTCTGACCGTTTCCCAGCTGCGGGCACGACTTTCTGCTCGGAGCTCAGGACAGCGGCGTGGGCAGCCGGTTTGTGCTCGGTGGGGGCAGAAACGGCGCTGCCAGGTCCGGAGAGAAAAGCCCCACCGGGGCTGAGCTCCGGGAAGCTCTGATGCCAATGGCTCATGTTCAGCTCCGATTTGGGCTCATTTCAGACACGAGACTTTCAGAAACCCGTCCCTGGACTGAGGAGGGTGTTGTTCTGTGTTGGTAACCAAAGCCTGATCCACTACAGAGGGATTTTGTACCCCAGTCTGTGATTTCGTACGCCGTTTCTGAATTCTTTAACAAACCCGTGAGATGGGAAGCAGCAGAAGGTGCTGCTGAACCCCGAGTCCAGCCCCTGTGCTGGAGAGAACTGAAAGGGAGACAAGCGCAATGTCCAGGAGCACAATGTTTTACCTAGAAACAGACTCGTCTTCACAGATCTACTGCAGTCCTGGCAGCTTATTTCAGCTCCTCCTAGCCATTTAAACATAAAAAAGATATAAAAGGTGTAAAAGATAAGGACAAATACTGCTCTGGTCCAGCTAGGAGGACTGTCCAGGTCCAGCCACATCACATGTGCCCTGGAGCAGAAAGGGCTCGCAGCCTTCTAGAATCATNATGCCGGTGGCCTTCTTGGCTAGAAGAGCAGCCTTGTTTTCCAGCACATCTCACCACCGTGCCAGGCACAGGTTAGAAAGCAAATCGCCCCCGTGACTACACAGTTCAGCGAGCGCAGCAGACTGACACGGCCCGTGAACCTTCAGCTCCGTCTCCTGCAGCTGGCCACAGGCTCAGGTTTAATCGTTTCCCACTCGCGGGCCAGCACAGCGTGCCAGCGTGTGCCCCGGCCCAGAGGTATTTGCACGGTGGGAAAACAATTCTGGCCCCGAAGGCCAGACACTCCGGAGCGCATCCCGCATCGGCGTTTCTCCGACTGATCTGAATTATAACTCTGTGGGGACTGAACACCCCCCGAGCACCACGCCGGTGGGCAGCAATCCTCTGTGACGGACCAGGACTGGGCAGAGCGGGGTGTTCCTGCCCTTGGGATCAGGATCATTTATCAGGTGTAACCTCGCCGTGGCCAGCAGCCCAGGCTGGGCCAAACCCCACCTTGCTGCAGAAGGGGACTCTTGCTCGACGAGCTTTGTTGTCTACAAAACAAGGGAGAAGAGACAGACGCAGCCTGGGAGGAAGCAGCGCAACGATGAGTCAGAGACAAGACGATGAGCGATGCTCGGCTGCTTGACCAAAAGGGAGAGATCACGGTTTGGGGCGATCAGGCTTGACTTAGCTGTTTCTGCAACCCCCCCACCTAAAAATCAGAGAGCAAAACCAGCTGCAGGAGCTGACACGGAGCCTCCTGCCCCACCACCATGTCCGACTGGATCCCTCCGAGAGCAGGCGAGCGCCTGCTCATCTCCAGATCTCTTTACCATGCCGATTTGGGTTGCTGCCTGCTGTTATGAATGAGTCTGACATACGCGCCGTGTTTCCATGAGTCACAGTCGTACAGTGCTTGTGAGAATACTGTTCCATCATATTTATCTGGCAAGGAAACTCTGCCGTAAGCCTGCACTTTTGTGGGTGGCTTATTAAGAAACAAAGCTGGAACAGAGAATCAATATTAATACTGAATATAAACACAAGGGGGATTGAGGCAGTAATTCTTTATGGCTTTGCTTCTTGCTTTCCCTCTGAACGCGCAGAACAACTGAGGTTGAAGGAAATTAAACCATCCACATTAATTAAGTGTTATCTTCTGTACCGGTTAACAGCATGAGGGGCTTGAAGGGAATAGCTGGTTTGCCACATGCTCCGAAGGGAATGGTCTCCAAAGGTAACACGTTCCTTGATCTCGGTGAAGAATTCAGCCTGGTTTCTCGCGTTTAACAAGCGGGTAAAGGTGAGAAAAGCTGCCTGGGAGCTGAGAGGAGACAGAGGGGAGAGGAGAGCCTATGGCTCAGGGGCTGGATCCAGCCTTTGGGCAGGCGATCCGCCCCGCAGCAACACCAACCTGTGTGTTAACGTCAGCTCTGCCTGGTACGTTTGAAAGGCCTGTTCTTCTTTAACCAACGAAAAAACTGCTGGTCGGAATAAGGCGAAATTCCCCTGAACACAAGCCTCCCATTCATTTCCGATACTCATAACCTCAGTCTTTCCAAGCCTGATTGAGAAATTTCGAGTTACTGGCTGAACTAACACCACGACGTCTCTTCACTCGCCCTGTTCAGCAGTGCAACAGCAAAAAAGGAGCAGAGAAAGCCTCCCAGAGCAAGGCTCCGTACGCTGCTTGCGAGCGGAGCTTGGCTGGCTTGTGCAAGTATCCCAGCCCAAACCCGGAGAGACGCTGGGGCAGCGGCACAGTTGCTAACGGGCCCGAGGCGCAGCCGGACCCTGCCTTCACGTGCTGCCCAAGGGTCCCTGACACAAACCCTGCTTTCGGTTCCTTCGGCCCCATTTTCACCTGTGCCTGTGGTTCTTTGGGTTCCCAGACAGAAGATCTGGACTGCTTGGCTTCCAGGATCAAATGCTTTTAATTTTGTACAACCGTATGGCTTGTTTTCCACCTCCATTCACGTCCTGACGGCTGGAGGTTTGCTTGCAGCCTCGTGAAACGGGAGCTTTTTATAATCTGAGGTGTCATCCACTTCCTCACAGATGTGGAAGTACTTATTATTCAGCCCTGCTCTCTGTCGCTTCTCTGTACATCGTTTAGGAGTCCTGCAGCTGCCTGATGTCGTGCTCCTCTAACCACTGGCACTACCCCGTTTTCTGACCTTCCCACTCAACTATGTGATTGGCTTTAACTAATTTGAGGAATATGACGATGAGATGTAAGTACTCAGAAAGAGGCGGCGAGAAGACCCGCACTGGAAGATTTACAGTCCAAGATGGGGAGGCTGAGATCTTCTGGAAGGGTGAAAAAGCCAGCATCTCCTCCGGTTGATGATTCTGATGCTGCTCCTGCCCCTCCGTCTTCCACACCATGCCCCCTGCCCCTCTGTATTTAAGGTGTATTTCTGAAGCCCCCAGGTACAACCCCTCCACCCCCTCATTACATTAATTCCCCCAGGAAAAATTGCTTCACTCTTCATTGCACCAGGTCACCATCACACCTCAACAGGCAGCAGATTATGGCCACGCATGCCCGGCCCTCCACACCTCCCGTTCTTTGACTGTCACTCATTTTAGGAACCAGCTACCGGTCATCCTTGCTGGCATTCAAATCCTCTGCGGGCGTTCTCATTCTCCCCAGTTTTCCACAAGGATGAGAGCCTTGATCCCATCATCCTACAGGCGGCTGTTAGGGTGATGGAGGGCGTCACTCTCTTCCAAGAGAGAACACAGAACTCTTTTGGGATAAGGGACACAAAGTTATCCTAAAAGCTCTTCAGTTCTCTGCTTACAGCACAGCCTCTGCTCCGAACGGGCCTGGAGCCCGTCTACCCTGTTTTCCCTCTGCACTTAAGCACAACTATGACAACTCATGGTTTCAAAACTATCTTCTTTCTACCCCACCCTCTCTCACACGTCCGTTTTCTACACTTCAGACCAAAAGACTGCATTTCCTAGTCGTTGTAGTTATGATGTTTTAACGCGTAAAGGGCCGTGACAAGCCGTCAGCTGAACAAGGCACTTGAAAAAGGCCAGCTCCCCAGTTCCTGCAGCAAAACGCGCCAAGTCCCCAGCAGCAGATGAAGAGAGCGTGTACCAGAGAACGCGACCTGCAGAATTATAAACATCTGCCTGCTTCTTCTCATCGTCTTTGAGCCGAAAGGCTGGAGAACTGAAGATCAGTAACTGCTCCACACCACGAGCAACGTCTCTGCTCAGCTTTCCTGGCACGGCCTAACGAGGCAGGTTGCTGAACGGCAGAGAACACGTGGCTTGAACGGCTGCGTGAAGCCTGAGCGCGCAGGAGCTCGGCCCTACCACACCTCCGGCCTTCCTCCGCCTTGAAGTTATTACACCAAGACATTAGGCCACGGGAGAGAGTTTGAGTCTAAGCGATATCAGAAAACTCTATCACGCCAGCCTCCCCCCTCCTAACCCACCTCCAGCGAGCTGTGTGGGCCAGCGGGGAGAGCAGGCAGGGGACAGCGCTGTCGCGAGGGAGGACGAGTCACGACAGGGTGTTTACGTGGCCGGCGCTGCCCTCTCCCGGGTGCAGCCCACAGCGCTCAGCTGAACGTCACGCTCCTGCCCTGCTAACAGCCAGTTTGGGCTTTACCCCTCGCAGGCGGCAAGAGCCCTTAATGCAACCTTGTTCTGTCAGCTCCGCAGCAGCCGTGGAGTCCCTGGGCTGAGGAAGCTGCTTGTAAAGCAGAGGCCGAAGCTGCCTGCAGCAGGGAGGGAGTCGGGGTGTTCACCGTCCCCTGCCCGCGCCTGGCAGCGAGGGCACGGGCCAGGCACAGGTAGGCAGGGAGCTCCAAACACAGCGGGGGCTCCCCAGGCAGCGGCACTGGAAGGAAAGAGCACAGAAACAAAGGGAGAAGCCGTGGAGGCGCAGCACAGCCGGGCTGCGTACAGCCCCCCCGCCCCCCGAATCAGGGGGAGCACAGAGCATCCCTGTTGCTGCTCTGCCTGACCAGGCTCACAAATCACCCGGACATCCCTAAGCAGCAGCTTCCTGCAATTACAAGCAGCAGAACACATGTGCCAATTAGCTGCACACCAATATCCTCTTCGGCCCTTGATCTAGGCCAGATCGCAGCCCCGGGGTGCAGCAGAGCCAGGCTGCTTCCTCTGAGATCCCGGAGGCTGGAAGGAGCATCCCGTGGCTGCAGGCCAGGAGGGCTCTCCTCCCCTGCCGCCGGAGGACACAGGGACAGCAGCTCGCAGCACCGAGCTCCCCGGATGCCTGCAGTCATGGAATCATAGAATCATTAGGGTTGGAAAAGACCTCTAAGATCATCGAGTCCAACTGTCAACCCAACACTAAACCATGTCCCCAAGCGCCTCATCTACACGTCTTTTAAATCCCTCCAGGGATGGGGACTCCACCACTGCCCTGGGCAGCCTGTGCCAAGGCCTGACCACTCTTTCAGGAAAGAAATTTCTCCTCATGTCCAACCTAAACCTCCCCTGGCACAACTTGAGGCCGTTTCCTCTCGTCCTATCGCTGTTACTTGGGAGAAGAGACCGACCCCCCCTCGCTCCAACCTCCCTTCAGGCAGTTGCAGAGCGCGATGAGGTCTCCCCTCAGCCTCCTCTTCTCCAGGCTGAACACCCCCAGTTCCCTCAGCCGCTCCTCATCAGACTTGTGCTCCAGGCCCTTCCCCAGCTCCGTTGCCCTTCTCTGGACACGCTCCAGCCCCTCCATGTCCTTCTTGTCGTGAGGGGCCCAAAACTGAACCCAGGATTCGAGGTGCGGCCTCCCCAGTGCCCAGTACAGGGGCACGATCCCCTCCCTGCTCCTGCTGGCCACACCAGTGCTGATACAGGCCAGGATGCCGTTGGCCTTCTTGGCCACCTGGGCACGCTGCCGGCTCATGTTCAGCCGCTGTCGACCAGCCCCCCCAGGTCCTTCTCCTCTGGGCACTTTCCAGCCGCTCTTCCCCAAGCCTGGAGCGGTGCCTGGGGTTGTTGTGGCCCAAGGGCAGGACCCGGCACTTGGCCTTGTTGAACCTCCTCCATTGGCCTCGGCCCATCGATCCAGCCTGTCCAGGTCCCTCTGCAGAGCCCTCGTGGGAGATCTCAGCCAGAGAGAAACACCAGCAGCAATCTCTGCTCCTGTCTTACGCACGCTGCCAGGCAACTAAAAAATCTTCATTCTGTACTGGTCGAGGGCAGCACTTGGGAGATCTCGTCACCACTGAGTTACTGAGAGAGACCAGGCAGGACGGCCAAGCTCTGCTGGCCACGCAGCTCCGCCTGGTTCTCAGACACTTCACCCTGTGTCTTCAGGACATTTATTTCCCCCGCACAGCTCCAGACTAAGTCCCTGGCACTCGCTGCAGATGAGGTCAGCGCTGTCCTGCCAGCAGACCTATTTCATTAATGCAGCACTTGCTGCTCACAAACCATCCTGGGAACCGCTCGAGCCGATCCAAGTCCCTCCCCAGAGCTACAGCCGCAGGAGGATTCGGCGGGCAGCGAGCAAACGTGCCACTCGGGGACTGGTCAAACGCGCTCGTTTGTTAACACCCCAGTGAATTAAACGCTGCTAGACAGCTCCCGAACGATGCCAAGAGAGGAAGGCATGGCCTGTGGAAACAAGGGTGCTGGAGGCCGCTGCCTGTGGGACAGGAGCACCGGGACAGCTCTGGAGATGCTCCACTCCCTAACGGGCAAGTGCTCGGTCACCCAGCCACAGCCACGTCCCTGACAGGCTGGCCCGGGTGGCACAGGCAGGCCTGAGCTCTCTCCTGTGCCCCTTGTGGGACACAAGCCCCTGTCCGGGCTGGCGAGCTGCTGGCTCAGGCTGAGGAGCCCATAAGGGTTGTTTATTCAGGGACAGACCCCCACAAACGAGGCTCTGCGGCTTCTGGCCTGGAGGGGTTCGTCCGCACCACTCTGCACCGCACGGCCTCACAGAATCACGGAGGTTGGAAAAGACCTCTAAGATCACCGCGTCCAACCCTCAACCCAACCCCCCCATGCCCACTAAACCCTGTCCCCAAGCGCCTCATCTACACGTCTTTTACATCCCTCCAGGGATGGGGACTCCACCACTGCCCTGGGCAGCCTCTGCCAAGGCCTGCACACTCTTGCAGGAAAGAATTTTCTCCTCATGTCCAACCTAAACCTCCCCTGGCACAACTTGAGGCCGTTCCTCTCGTCCCATCGCTGTTACTTGGGAGAAGAGACCGACCCCCCCTCGCTCCAACCTCCCTTCAGGCAGTTGCAGAGCGCGATGAGGTCTCCCCTCAGCCTCCTCTTCTCCAGGCTGAACACCCCCAGTTCCCTCAGCCGCTCCCCATCAGACTTGTGCTTCGTCCTCTCCCAGCACAGGGATCCACCTTCCAATTCCCAGGTACCGGTGCCCACCGTCCCTTCCGACCCGCTCTGGATCTGAGATGGCGAGGTGAGCCCCCCAAGGGCCCCAGGAGCTGTGCCCTGGGATGCCCACCCAAACACCAACCAGGGCCGAGTCACAGTGGGGAAGGAGGATGAGCCCACCCCTTCCCCAGGTGCTGACGGAGCTTCCCCGCCTTCCCACCCCTTGGCAGCCCTCTCCTCTCACACCTCCCTAAAGCCCGCTCACCTGTTGACTTCCGAAACGTTGTTCATCCTCGCCGCTTCCAGCAGAGCATCTTCTGAAAACAGAGAAAGAAGAGAAAGCGAGTTAGCAGCAAAACACAGGCGTGCGCGTAATAACCCGGAGGTGGCACAGGCCGCTGCAGCAGAGAAGGCAGGGCCTGTGTTTCCAGCTCTTATCAAACACCACAGGTTAGGAAGGATCTATTTCTGCGAGCGGGTTCCTCCAAAATCCCTCGCTTGCTGTCTTACCACAGCCCCCCTGCACGCCCCGGCGCTGGGGAAGGCAGGGCTGAACAGCGGTTCTCAAAACCAGTCTCTCCCAGCCCGTCGGAGATCACCCCTGTCCGTAGGAAACTACCTCCCGCTTACAACTGCGGGCGCTGCCGGTCTCTGGCTCGGAAGGTGCCGCGGGATGGGCCTGGCGAAAGGCTGGAGCGGAGGGGAAAGGTGCTGCCGGGGCACCCGGGGCCGGGGGTGAGCCAGCAGCGGCTCCAGCAAGGAACCAACCGCCTCAACAACTGGAGAAACAGAGATTTTTGCGTTTGCGATGCCGACCCTGCCGAGGGCGGGCTCCGGGGCGCAGCAGGCATTGCGGGGCAGCTGGCACTGTCACCCCAGGCAGTCACAGCCTCAGCCAGAGGTTTCCAGATGCCGCAAGAAGGCCAGCGAGCTCCTACCGCAGGCTCAGAATGACACCTCCTGGCTAGAGAGGGTAAGGACAGCACCCCGGCTCCGGCTCAGAGAGGCGCAGAGCTGCTGGAGCGGGAGTTGTGCAGCCAGCACAGTCCCCGGGCCATCCGGGGACAATTCTCCCCAATTCTGACCAGCTTTCAGATGCTTCCTGCTCCTTCCCCAACATTTTGTGCCTCTTTTCTCCAAGTCATTTGCGCCTGTGGCTCAGTGTTCTGCCTCGCATCTGGCCACAACAACCCCAGGCACCGCTCCAGGCTTGGGGAAGAGCGGGTGGAAAGTGCCCAGAGGAGAAGGACCTGGGGGGGCTGGTCGACAGCGGCTGAACACGAGCCGGCAGCGTGCCCAGGTGGCCAAGAAGGCCAACGGCATCCTGGCCTGTATCAGCACTGGTGTGGCCAGCAGGAGCAGGGAGGGGATCGTGCCCCTGTACTGGGCACTGGGGAGGCCGCACCTCGAATCCTGGGTTCAGTTTTGGGCCCCTCACGACAAGAAGGACATGGAGGGGCTGGAGCGTGTCCAGAGAAGGGCAACGGAGCTGGGGAAGGGCCTGGAGCACAAGTCTGATGGGGAGCGGCTGAGGGAACTGGGGGTGTTCAGCCTGGAGAAGAGGAGGCTGAGGGGAGACCTCATCGCGCTCTGCAACTGCCTGAAGGGAGGTTGGAGCGAGGGGGGGTCGGTCTCTTCTGCCAAGGAACAGCGATGGGACGAGAGGAAACGGCCTCAAGTTGTGCCGGGGGAGGTTTAGGTTGGACATTGGGGGAAATTTCTTTCCTGCAAGAGTGGTCAGGCCTTGGCACAGGCTGCCCAGGGCAGTGGTGGAGTCCCCATCCCTGGAATTATTTTTAAAAGACGTGTAGATGAGGCGCTTGGGGACATGGTTTAGTGGGCATGGGGGGGTTGGGTTGACGGTTGGACTCGATGACCTTAGAGGTCTCTTCCAACCCTCGTGATTCTGTGATTCTATGATTCTATGATTCAACCCGTATTCCTGGAGAGCGGCACCAGCAGACGGGGCTCTGGTGCTGATGCTCCTGGGGCGAGGGTCCCTCTCTCGGGGCACGAACACACAGCCACAACCGGACGGAAGCAACGATTCTGGCTCGCCCCAGCAACCAGCTTTCTGCAGAGGTTTGAGCTGCACCGCAAACCTCAACGTTTCCTCTGCTGCCCGGAAGGTAACGGCACTCGTTGTGCCGCAGGGAGCTATTTTGGCTGACGGATGTCATCGGTGCAGACACGCATCCCAACTAAGAGCTCTCCAGCTGTTAGTGGTCTTATTAGGAAAGCCGAGAGCGGTGGGCACTGCGGGTTTACGCAGCAGCGTGCTGTCTCAAGGACAACTCAGCAGGCTGAGCGTGTCAAAAGGGAGCAGCGGGTGCGTCTCTGTGTCCCCCCCGGGGGATGACGGCTGCTCGCTGGCCCCAGCACCGCAGCAGAGCACCGGCAGCATGAGCTGCTCAGCCCGACCCGAGACTCGGGGAAAACTCCAGGCAGTTGGGCCCAAACGAGCTTTGGTGTCCGAGTTACCGAGCGTTCAGCTGCCGCAGCCTGGACTCAGGCCCAGCACAGTGTCCTCCTCCCAGTCACAGAAGGGTTTGGGCTGGAAGGGACGTTTAAAGGTCCCTAGTCCAACCCCCTGCCATGGGCAGGGACATCTTCAACCAGACCAGGTGGCTCAGAGTCCATCCAACCCAACTTTGAATGTTCCCAGGGATGGGGCATCTACCACCTCTCTGGGCAACCTGTGCCAATGTTTCACCACCCTCAGCGTAAAACATTTCGTCCTTATATATAGTGTAAATCTCCCCTCTTTTAGTTTAAAATCATTCGCCCTTGTCCCGTTGCAACAGGCCCTGCTAAAAAGTCTGTCCCCATCTTTCTGAGAAGCCCCTTCAGGTACTGAAAGGCCGCAATAAGGTCTCCCCGGAGCCTTCTCTTCTCCAGGCTGAACAACCCCAACTCTCTCAGCCTTTCCTCGCGGCAGAGCTGTTCCACCCCCTGATCGTTCCTGTGGCCTCCTCTGGCCCCGCTCCCACAGCTCCATGTCTGTCCTGTGCTGAGGACCCCCGAGCTGGAGGCAGCACCTGGTGAAGAACAACGTGGGGCTTCCCCAAACCCACCCGCAAAGCGAGAGCGAGGGGAGGGCTCTCCCACGCACAGCCCGGCTCAGCGAGCTCTGCAGGGACCCCTGAGCTCTCCAGTTCTGACGTTCTGCAGCCGCGTCCCTGCGTCCCTGCCCTCTCCGGGAAAGCATCCCGCCTGCTTCCCGCTTCCCTGGCTGCGGGGTCTGGGGGGCTCGTGGCTCCGGCCCCCCTGCCTGCAGCCACAGCCACGCGGCTGCCCGGCTCTAAATGCCAACCAGTCCACAAACCGGCTCCTGCAACAAAGCCAGGCCTCCCAGACCTTTCCTAAGCGCTAATTACACAAGACTCCCCAAAACGATGGTGAAACCTCCTGGGTAACCAACCCGGCAGCCCAGCACAGCACTTGGCACGTAACTCAAAGGCAAACCGACCTCTGACGTGCCTGAAACCACGGAGTGAGTGTCCTGCGCTGAAGCCACAGCCCCTCCTGCCCCAGGCCTGTCACACCAGGGGATGAGCTCGCTGCCCGCAAGCCCGAACCCGTGAGCAGCGAGCGCTGGGTCATGACGAAGGCACCGCAGCGAGCAGGGAAGGCCCCCCTCGTGCAGACACCGTCGCCTCGTCCGCAGCTCGCACCGAGCCTGGGTCCCGACCTCGTCCAGCTGCGGGTCTGAAGGTTGCCTGGCACTCGGCAGAGCAGCAAACATGTCTCAGCTCCAGCACCACCTTGTCCAGTAATACCAGCAAGGCCGGTCCGCCTCCTGTCCTGCGGCAGGAAAGTGGGGTGACAACAAGCTGGGGCGGAGAAGCCAAGCCTAGGACTGCACCCCGAGTTCTCCCAAACACCAAACGCTGCACGAGTGCTGAGAACGGGACTTGCCGCGGCGCAAATCTAGTTACACATCAACCTAAAAGCATGCAACTTGCCCCAACAGATCACTGGGACTACCCCGTGCGCTTCGGCTCAGACACACACGTCAGCCTTTCGAGACCCAAAGCCAATGCGGTGGCAACAAGGGCTTGTGGCCACCCACCAACTGCTTCCTTCCCACAGCGGGGTGGACATCAACCACTCCGTGAGAAGTCTTGGGCTCATCAGGGTAGTAACTCGACCCCTTCCCAACTCCCAAACCTCTGTACTTGCCCAAAATATCCTACGGTCAAAGCAGAGGACTGGAGAGAGCCGGTCCTGGGGAGAACATGCACCCCGACAGCTGCCAGCCCTCCTCACTCGCAGGACTGGGAGCTTCTCCCAGCACACATCGCAAAACCGTCCACAGAGACGGTCTGGGGTGCAGCTGACAAGAGCGTTGGCTATTTTATCTTGGTGGCAAATGTGAGGATCGTTATCTTCATACTACAGAAGAGTTTAGGTATCCATCATGGACCAGCCCACCTCTGGGCTAGGGATTAAGGATAACACTTTCCCTGGAGGGTTTCCCAGGCCAGCGCCAGCAGGCAGGCTCCATCCCCAAGGAGGGACCCCCATGCCCCCCTCCCCGAGGGACACACGCAGCCCTGCTCTGCCCGAAACCCCCTCCCACCCCGGGGCTGGGCGAGCCAGGACGGCGAGCGGCAGTAGTCACCCTTGGATAGGTGGTCCCTGATGTAGCAGTACGCCAGCGCAGCGACGAGGGCAGGCAGCGCAGCTCCCGGGGGGCAGCTCCCGTCTCCGCTCCGACGCCCGCCGGGGTCTCCTCCACGACGACAGCGCCGCTCAGCACCCAAGGGCTCTCCAAGGGACGCCGCGAGGCCGGACGGCCCCGGCTCGGGGCAGCCTGTGCCAGTGGTGTGTGGCCTGGGGGTCCGCAGGGCCAGGCCTGGGACCTGCAGCCTTCGCCCCTCCGCTGTGGGGGTCCCCTTCGGGCCTGGCCCCGTATCTATGGGGGTGCCCCCCGAGTCTGGCCCCGCTGCTAGGGGGGAGCCCACCAGGGCCGGCCCCACTGCTAGGGGGGAGCCCCCCGGGTCCAGCCCCACTGCTAGGCGGGAGTCCCCCATTGCTAGGGGGGAGCCCCCCGGGCCCAGCCCCACTGCTAGGGGGGAGCCCCCCGGGCCCGGCCCCACTGCTAGGGGGGAGCCCCCCGGGCCCGGCCCCACTGCTAGGGGGG
>VZTQ01002483.1:0-79453 GCA_013400755.1 Pelecanoides urinatrix
ACATCCCCAACCAGCAGATTCATGTGCCCCAGATTGCTTAGATTGCTTTTGCGTGTGCGTGGCGTTACAGGGACACATCGTCCCGCTACATTTGCTGCAGATCCCATACATGGGCTGGATGAACATCTTACTTGGACTAATTTCTGTTGTTTAAAATTAGAGACAACATTTACCTACCTGGCAGGAACACAAAAAGGATTAATTGGGGGAAGAGAAATGCCCACACTTTATATAGATAAGAATCACAGAATGGTTTGGGTTGGAAGGGACCTTTAAAGGCCATCTAGTCCAACCCCCCTGCCATGGGCAGGGACATCTTCAACTAGATCGGGTTGCTCAGAGCCCCGTCCAACCTGAGCTTGAATGTTTCCAGGAATGGGGCATCTACCACCTCTCTGGGCAACCTGTGCCAGGGTTTCACCACCCTGATGGTAAAAAAATTTCTTCCTTGTATCTAGTCTAAATCTCTAATATAAAAGGTGTATTCATAGTTTATAGCCCTTGTTACAAAAGACTGGGTTTGTTTTAAGCCTAAAAAGAAAATTCTTGGCAAAGATGACGAACTAAAACTTTTTTTTTTTTTTTTAAATACAGTGCTGTGGTTCTGGATGGAAAAATTTATGCCACTGGTGGGATCGTTAGCAGCGAAGGACCCGCCCTGGGAAACATGGAAGCCTACGATCCTAAAACAAATACGTGGACACTTCTACCAAATATGCCCTGCCCTGTTTTTCGACACGGCTGTGTAGTAATCAAGAAGTACATTCAGAGCGGCTGATGTTACCCAGAAGTTGGACGGAGAACTGTTTGTACCTGTTGAAAGCAGGCAAGAAGAATACTACTACTTAAGAAACAAAAGCAGCAAAGCCAGCCAGTGAACGTATTGCTCTAAAGTCTTGAATAGTGTCTACATTGAATGTAGAAAAATCATCCTCACCTTTTGGTGAACAAGGAGCAGAGAGCTCCGTGCTATGTAAGATATTGTAACTTAATAATACAAGGGTGTCACTAGATGTTATAGTGGCACTTGTTCTGGACGTCAGCTTTTGGTCAACCCAGGTGCAATAGAATTTCACATATTTTTTAAGCTGGGGAAGAGAGGAAAAAAAGAAAAAAAAAATCTGCATTTTACTTCTAGAGCTCAAGCTTGATTCTTAAAATAACCATGCAGATTAGTTTTACTATTACACTTTAGGCATCAATCTATTTGAAAGGTCAAAGTGTCCTTACCACTTTGATTCCTACATTTGTTTTTAACAAATACATTCTTTTCAATACCAATGACTGAGAGAAATCTTGTGTGACAGATGGCTTACGTTGATGTCAGTCTTCCATCAGATCAAACGAATCTTTCAGTTCTCTAGAGCAGAGCCCAGAAGGGGGGTGAGGTGGAGACTGGGGAGAAGAAGAACAGCCATTGGTAATAAATTCCATGTAAAATGATGAAAAAAAAGGTCTGTTGGGCTGGATGAGTTTCTGCTCCCAGTGATACTTGTGTGGGCACGTGTGGCCATGCCCACGGGTGGGGAGGGCTTCTAAACCTTTTCCTCCCGGTTTCTGCTGATGAGCGGACTTGGCAGTGCTCGATTCCTGTAACGAAAAAGGTTTCGATTCCAGAGGCATTCTCCTGATACACCCGCTCTTCACTTCTGATTGGGATCACATTAAAACACACAGCGTAGTGTGGGATTTCCACGTTTTCATCCAATGGAGAAGATGCCTCCTGTTGTGGCTATGCACTCCGTTTTGGCTCTCAACCAAATTCCTTACATTGGGATATACGCCACTATCTTTTATGTAAAGTCTGAGAAGTTTTTGATTTTATTTTATTTTTCAAGTTTCCCCATAGGTGTGGAAACCTTATACTTCTCTTATTTACAGATTTTAAATACATGAGTTTAAATCCCATGGTAGAAAAATGCATAGACATAAGCCCAGTATAAGGGACTTAAAATGATTACTATGTAGAGTTGTAAGTATATGCACAGCACAGGGGTTATATTTTTATATATATTAAAATATTGTCTATCCAGAGAGCATTGTGATGTGGAAATTCTTTATAAATTTATACATAAAAGGATCAAATGGGACATGGACCGGGTAACACAGAGGGGGCAGGGGAAAGAATCTTAAAATTCACAAAAAGGAAGTAACCCCAAGCTAAGGATTGTCTCATTTCTTTTCAAGTAGAGGGAAAAAAGTTGCCATACTTGCCTTTGCAGACTCAAACCCCAAATGCCATGCCGGTAATTCAAGAAGGAAGGGCCTACACAGGGCGTGGGCGAGATCTTACAGTCAATATCTAGTTGAATTTCATACCAAATACGCTAGCCTTTTTATATGGAGGGAGGTCTGCCTACAGCTTTGGGGAAATCAATGCAGATGGTTAGCTAATAATCTTATTTTATTAATAATCGTTTATAAAATAAAAGAAAAAAAATGAAATTTGTATCTTGCAGTATTTAAAGAAAAAGTGCTCAAGTCAGCTGAGTCAAGCTATAGGGTGACTCAAGTCTCTCATTTTGACAGTGAGGTTCCAGCCTTTGTCATGCAGTTGTTTTATTTATTCTTTAAAGAAGAAAAAAATAATAAGCACAACAAAATTATATACGAGTATGTCATTTAAAGTATTTATGTCAAACAGGGTGCAAGTGTGAACCTAAAGATTGGAGCACAAGTTTCTAACTGCCTGGGGCAGGACTAATTTTAGTGTTGGTGTGTGTCTACCTCCAAAGGAGGTGCTACCTGTCAACAAGACCGAAACACATTCAACATTTCCAGTTTAGCTTATTTCTTCATTTCTCACACTGGAACAAAACTGGCTATTTCTGTGAATAATATTAAAAACAGGGTTATCTGTAATGGTATTGTATATAGTTTATGTTTACTGTTAAGTTCTTGTTATATTATAATAAATATATTTATAGATCTAGATTCAGCATCCAGATTGGATTAATTTTGTCACAACTGAAAAAGAAACAACACTGCATGAACGGTGACTTCAGGTTTCATCCCAGCGACAGATGAACATGTGTTCGTTCCATCCAGCTAGCTTCTCTTGCAAATTCAATGTACATCCAAACCCAAATACATCCAAAATGTATTGCTAATATTTAAATAGCTTCCAAAGTACTTCCATTCTCATTTCCAAAAAAATTCTTAGAAGTGATTTTGGTTTTTATTCAGCAAGACTGTTTCTTCATCTGTTTTCCCAAACTTACTATTAAGTAAAGAACACAAGGGCTCAAGATGGCTTAGGAAACCATCTTGAAAAAAACACTGATAAACAGCTTTTTTCTTTTTTTTTTCCTTGTTTTTGTTTTGTTTTAAATGACACTTAGGATTTGTACTGCACTGCTGTTGCAATATCTAAAAGATGAAAGCAGCTTTTGCCCTATGGTCAAAATCCCTTTGTATCCAGAGTGAGAGCTCTGTAACTCACTGGATACATCTATCAGAGAGCACTTAAGTGCAGCCGTTTCATGGTTTCTTTGATGTTTCGTTAGGGTGTCATCTGGTAGTTGTAAAACTGGATATGGAACAAAGATGAGCCAAATATAACTAGTCTCAAATACCAGCGCAGTGGAACATTTCAGCTGGATCTTAGGAGGTAATATCTGTTCTACACATTAACGGGAAGAATCTAACATACACTGAAATTGTTTCCTATTCTTAGAGTACATCTCTGCAAGTATTTAAAAGCGTGAACTGCAGTTTTTAAACATTTTAGTTTAGGCGTAGTGGCTCAGGTTGAACAGCCTGTGAAGATTACTAAAAGCCTTGCAATTCAATATTACACATGCCGCAATAATCCAGACCAAGTGGAATGAGTTGCCAACCTTTTCATCAACGCTCTGCAAAGATCTCTTACTCAGCACTAGTCAATACTACTTGGTACGGATGCACAAGACACAGGCTGTTTGCTTTACTTGTATGTGGAAATTATTTTAGTTCCCCTCTGGGAAGTTGGCTGAGCACTTTTGCCAAATGAATCGTGCACGTATCTGCTCAGAGATTTTTCTTCTTAAAAGCTTTAAGAAATTCAGGGGATGAGCTGGCTCAGCAGCCTGATAATGATAAAAACTCTTTTGTTTGCTGGTTTTACTCTCCCCTGTCTCACCTGGGAAGGCAAGTGATCTCCAAATGGGGCTGTTCACTGCGTTCAGGTAATCCCCCCCCCCGACAATTTACACAAGTTGCCCGCCTTTCTCCCGTCGTCTCATCTAGTGGCAAACACACTGTACCAATAAAACCTCAGCAACCCTGTCTTTTAATTAACGGCTGCTAGGCGTTAAGGCTGAGCTTAGCACAGTGCAATTGGAGCAAGCTAATTAGAGCGTTTGTTACACTCCAGCTTGCCCTTGGTGGAGTCCCGACAAACCGAACGCCAGCACAAGCACCCACTTCCCGCAGCTGCAGGGATTAGCTGGGAGCGGAGCCGCAGCCTGCGCTTCTGCCTGACTTCACGCCTACCACGACGTTTCATCAGCAGAGACGGCAAAGGCACAAACTGCACTTACCCACCCGCCCGGCTTCTCCTGAAGAATGTCTCTGAAAAAACTGGAAGTAGTCCCAAAGCTTTTCTCCGCTGTCTCGAATGCAAGGGCCAGGTCTCAGAACCACGCTGCCTCCCCATTACCAACTGAAAAAGGTGACTTAATATTATGTAATATATTATAATAGAGGATAAACCTACAAACAGCAGATGCAGTCAAGTCCTGGCAGGCCGCAACCTGTGCCAGGTCCCTCGGAAGATGCTGACTCTGTATCCACTTTGACATTGTTACAACTTGCCACGATAACAGAACCTTTTTAAACTGGATGAGACCCTTAAGCTCACCCCTTAATGCTGCCTTTGCCATTTCAAGTCAGCTCAGAAACAGGAGCTGAAACATGCTTTCGGCTGAAGTACAGATGCCAGCACGTACGGTAAGTTCCCATCGTCGGCAAGTGTTCTGGGCTGATAACTTAAGACCGCAGGAAAAGCCAGAAAGAAAATGCTCCGGAGGGAAGCAGAGGGGTGTGTCTCAGGCAGAGTGTTTCCATCATTCATTACATTAAGCTGGACAGCGATACCAGAACAGAAACACCATTTTTCCTCCAAAAAGCCGATCTGTTTGAGGCATGATTAAACACTCGCTGAGGTTAGAATTCATGAAAGAGCTGCCATCATGGGCTCCTTAGCCGAGCTGTGCAAGCGTGACAAGCAGACCAGCACGGACTCCAACTGCCGGAGACTGGGAACAGAAAAGAAAGTGGCAGACTATGCTGAAAAATGACTCTCCCTTTACTAGTCACCGGTGTGGGTTTTTTTTGATAACACACACTACTTTTAGTAATTCTTGTTTAGCTAGCGGATTTCTTAAAGAGTAACAAATTCCAATTTTCTTTGTCTAAACAAATTGTACTTCAATCAGTAGCAGCTTTACACACAGAATTAAAAGTTTTTGGCTCAGTTACTACCTGGGAGAAGGAAGCTCCAGTGCTGTCATCAAGCCAAATCTGCCTCTGAATTTTTCATTAGTGGTGGTCTATACAATGAAGGTTTGAAAGGCTGCCTGCTGGTTTTAATTTCATCATCTTTTATTTTTGAACAGCATTCTCTTTTTCCTTCCGAGTTCATATCCCAGATCTTACACAGCAAGATTCATGCTGGCAACGGTATCAAACTCTTTCACGACCTGTCCAGTAATGCAGGTTTTTTAATAGCTTGACAGGCAACTTCAGCATGTGGCTTGTAAGCAAATTAATGCAGAACTAGAAACTGTGATGACAACTGGGGCTAAGCTGAAGATCGCTTAAAGTCATGCCTCGCTCCACAGGCAATACACACACTTTCTCCGTCGTCCAGCATCAGTGACCTTTTCTCACATTTTTGTGGCTAAAGAGCAGACACCTACCTAAGGTCACCAGTGACACTCCTACATCAGCTTCAGCTTCCCACCTTATTAAAAAAATACATGTTTATAAAAATAATAGCTCTTACAGGTAGAAAGGAACCAATTCCTGTCCACATCTTGGGAACTTAAACAAAGCAGTCCCTAATTTCTCATACAATGTCCTTGTGCTGGCGGACAGCGTCAGAGTAAGGATCAGTGAACTGAACAGTGAAGATGACACACCAAATGCTTTAAGTCTTAAAGAGTATAACGAGCATTATGCTCTACCAGAAAGACTGTCCCTCCACTCAAGTAAAAATAATGAGCTCTCGCAAAGCAAGCCTAAATTTCCAAGCCCACTGGAATTTCTGTAGCTGCTCTGTTTCCATTAAAAGAGATCGTCTTTTATTAAGTTATTTACTTTCATGTCCAATGAATACAGTGCTCCGCTACTTGTTGACACCGAGTTCAATTTTACCTGCTTCAATTTATGCCCAGCTTTCTGCAAGCTGCCTGTTTATGTACTGGAACATAGAAACGCCACACACAGCCTTTCCAGGGAAAATGAAGAGTGGGAATGTGGCAGGGAGCGCTTGGGAATGGCTCACATTTCTGTTTTCTATTTGGCAAGAGGTATCCCCTTTGGGGATTAAGATGTCCAGACTATATACTACCTGGAGAGGATATTAGACTTTCCCTAGCGGATCAGGGTTTCCAAATTTGGGAGGAAACCCAACACTCAACCACCTCCAGAAAGCCCAGAAGTCTCTGCCCTGCTGACATTCATTTTTAATAACACATGGGTATTTCAGAAAGAGTGCTGATAATGTGACAGTTGTCAAAAGGGCAAGTGAAATGACTGGGTAATTACAGGGCATTCACCTGACATCAATCCCAAGTAAAAATGGAAAGATGGTATCTAACTAAACTGATCATGAATCAAAGAGAGAGAATAAATACAATGATTTTCTAGAAAATCGGCTGTATCACACAAACCTGATCTCATTCTCCAACAGGATTACACATTTGATTGATAAGGTAATAGATTTTCAACAGCATGTGACAAAATACTTCAACTTTCTCACTGTACAGTATTCAGACAGCAAATACTAAACAGGCTAAGAATAGGCAGATTAATTGAGGAATATCTAATCTGTTCGAGTAATTCTCAATTTGGTATTATCTGGAGTATTTCTAATGGGGCAATCTTCTTCCTCCAAAGTTCGTGAAGGAAAATGTTGACGTGAATCACTAGTCACAGACCTGCGGAAACAGAGATCAGCAGAGCAAAAGATAATGAGGACCAAACAAGTCATATGTACTGTGCTGGCTCCTCTGGGACCACTAAACCAAAACTTCTTTTCATAAAGCTAAGAAGGACCTCAGAGAGGTGGGAATGAGGAAGGCTGACATTCAGGATGGAGAACAGCATCGTGAAAAGCTGCAAGTCTGAGAAGAGTCAAGCAACAGGAGCTCCCAGCCCAATTTCATGGCATAAAAGGACTAAATTGATCTCCGGATGTGTAGAAAGGGGAACAGTGAGTAGGAATCAGTGATTTTTAGCTCTATATATGGCACTGGTGGACCAATGATAGAATATCATTAATTTCCTCTGTGAACAAATGTTTTAGAAGATGTTGAAAAATTGACCTACTGCAGAAAAGAAAAGAGCCACAAAATTGACTTAGAGGCTGCAGAAAATGCAGTGAAAGCCATAAAAAGCTCATTCTTCTCAGCAAAAAGATGACTGGGAGGCTACTTGCTCACAGTCCATTACTATCTTCATAAGGGGGGGTGGGGGGGAATCTATGTATGAAGAGTCTAGAACATAAAGAGAAGTCAAGAAGCAGTGCCTGGAAGTAAAAGCTGGACCAAAACAAAGTAGGAATAAGGCACGTGTTTCTACCCATGACCTTAATCACTTGATGAAAAGCTCAAAGAGCAGGGTAGATGTACAAACTCTGCAGATCACGACCCGATGCCTTGCTTGAAAAGACCGTTAAGCCATACATAAGTTAGTAGACCCTGCGCATGCATGAGATTAAATCATACATGCCACAGCATCAGATTCAATAAAGTGTTTTCTGCTGACATTATTCTCTGCGAATAAACCTAAATTTTTGTGACAAATTGCTGAACATGTAAATCATTATTAGGTGTCAGCTCATTTCTATTTCCAAAATTTATTCTCATGTATTGAAAAGATTAACACTGTAAAATTTATGCTCGGCTTGTGCTTTCGTGGTTGTCCTCCAAATCTTGTGAAAAGGAAGCTTTTTATTTTAAAAAAAAGCTTTCTGCCTTCAGGATATGCTTTAAATTTTAGAGCAAGACTCTGAAGTGCTCTAACACCAATATAAAGGCTAGACATTAATTTTAGACCAGATACATCTCCAGTGCTTCATGAAAATGTAGTCTTATATGCTTGTATTTCCAATACTTAAAATGTCTACACAAATCAGTAATTTATTACTAAACTGATGTTAATAGTCACATACAACGTGTGACTATTCACATTTTACTTCCTTTATCTCACTAAACCTTTTGTAATGTCACAGAGAATTCAGTGGGCATCACTTCAAAACTTTTCAGAATTATATTAATTAGAAACCTAAAATAGACTGGCAATTTGTCCTTCCCTATCACCAAAATCAGGTATCACTGTTCTTCCACATAGCCTCCACATACAGAAGGGATTCTACAAGGTGTAACAAGTCAGCAAGAGAATGCAAGACCTTTATGACAGAACTAGTGCTGGGGTTTTGGAGATGAGAAATAATTCCTTAACTAAAACAGCATTATTCTCTTTCCTTCTACAGCAGAAAGACAGAATTTCTTAGCAAATTGATTTAGTCCAAATTTAACCCCTTTTCTAGGATGAATATTTTGGTCCCTGCTTTACTTCCTTTGCTGAAGACATATTTCAAAGGCAGCCTTTTGAAATTTCCCCAAGTCTTTCCTTCCTCTCAATCCACAGTCCCAAAGCTGACAGGTCATCTTCTACAGACTCCTACTTCCACGCAGACACAGTCAAACATCTCTGGGTTATAGCACAATTCAAATTTTAGATTGATGCAAAGAGGTTTTCATCACAATGTAATTCATCTCCACAAAAAAACAGGACGACAAATGGTGTGAGCATTCCCAGCAGCCATCCAGTCTCAGCGACCTGTACGTTTCTCACGCGTACTCTGCCAAATTCCCAATTGCCAAGAAACAGAAGTAAACAGATCAAAACACGGAGAGGAGTCCCCCATAGCAGAACCAACTCAACTTCTGCAGTGTGCCAACACATCCTAAGGGCTGCAGCAGTGATGCCCCAAATGCAGCGCCTGAACAACCTCCTCCTCTGCTCTCAACCTGCCCCGCTCTTGTAATTGAATGTGAGGAACCTTCTAGCACAGCTTAGCTCGAGAATGCCTTTTGCATCTGAAACTTGAAAGCAGCTTTATTCCAAATCAGCATCCGCATTATCAGCAAACCTTAATGCGGATGGCCAGGTTTACACTAACATTCCACTAAAAGTGGTGAATCCATTTTAAATCTTAGCAGCTTAACATATTTCTAAAGGAAAAGGATTTTCCCTATTAAAGAAAGGCTCAATATAGCATAACTCAAATGCATTCCTAAAAGAAATGGAATTTAGTAGTAGTCACAGCCATTTACTGGCAGTGGGTTCAACTGAAATATACTCCCTATGCAAATGATCACACTGTAAAAAAATTACTCACCTAAAAATGGCATGAGGCTGAATTAATTAGTGTTAAGTTTATAATCCCTCATTTTTACATAACAGTTACATGACCACAAGTGATGCATAAAAGGAGGAGGGAAAAAAAAAAGAAGTGTTTGGCTTCATTAATCAGTCTACTGATTTAGCTTGCAGAATTTATTCACATGCAGTGCTAGCTTAAAACCCTGTACATTACAAGTCCAAATCCAAATCCTACCTGAGATACAGAACAAAAGGATCTAATTTTTAATTTATTTAAACAAATTATCTGAGGGGCTTAAAGGAGGAAACAGAGGATGTGCAACACTGCAAATTTAAGGAAATACGGGAAACTGCATTCAAGGCAGAAACCAACAGCAGAAGGAAGCAGCGTTAAGCAGTGAACACTTGACAAATACAAGTGTTGCACAAGCTTTTACTAAGGCTTTATTAACAACACGTGATGCAATCCAACTACTCCTCACTAATTCATACTTTTGAAGCACCACTCAAGGTTCACTAAGTATTTTTACAAGAATCCTTTTGTCAATGCTCAAATAAACCACAGTTTTGTCCCTTTTGATGGATCATTTTCACAGCTACTGTCAGAAATCAGGTCTGAAACTATTCTCTCCGTTAACATGGCCATCACCACTCCTGAGAGACAGAAAGAGATACGCAAGACCTCGTACCCTACATTCTTTATTCTCAGATTGCAAACCCCTTGGATGGTGTTAAGTGTGGTGCTGGTATCTGCAAGGCCATTCAGATCAAAACAACACATCTGATACAAAATGAGCCTAGGCTCTCACTGATCAATTATTACATTATTGTATTTATATAGTAAGTTATATATTTTATTTAATATCTAATTGTGCTTTTAAAGCCGCGTATAAAAGCAGAATTGGAGTCAGATGTGAAATAAGTTACTACTATGCTCTTCCTCAACTAGTCTTTTGCCCAGGAGCCCTATAGTTTAAGGTACACAGAAAGGAAAAGAGAAAAATGAGCAGGTGTGTTACATGTCCTACACCTCAAGGGAGGCCGTAACAGAACAGCTTCTCATACTCTGTTCCACATTATATACATCACATGCAGTTTGTTAGCTCCAGATAAATTGGCAAGGAGTAAGATGGTTGACACTTCACTTGCATAGCCTCTAGAAGCTTGCTCTCCTATGCATGAATTATTGGGGGGGCGGGACTAAAGGAATTCCTAGATATATTAGAAGTCTATTTTTAAAAACAAAACAGAAAAAGTAAAAAGAACTTTGATAAACAGGGAGGAAAGAGAGTGTTTCTTTAAAAAATCTCTAATGAGAAACTCTGTTATTACTTGGATGCTGACATACTATAAGCAGTCCTGGGTGGTATACTGCAACTGAACATAAAGCATTTTCTAACCACAGAGCCTAACTTCGTAACAACTATGTTATTCACTCACCAATGTACAATGCTAATTTCACTACGACAGTCAAAATTAATAATAGAATTTTTTTTCTTTAATGGACAAACACTGAAAGCAAAATTACGGCTTAAACAGCGAGATCCCAGAGTAAAACATCTGAACTGCAAAATCAAGATCTGGTAAGAAGATGACTGATACCAGCAATTAGGCAGCATTTCTTTTAAATACATTTTTGAAGGAGCTAAAGCTGTGTTTTCTTGTCATCTTTATTCAAGTATTTCACAGCAGTTATATTACAAATTACAGTAAAATGTTCAAAACTTCCAGAAGTTCAAAAAATTAAATAACTTACTTCAAACTAACGTAAAATGAAGTCAAAATGCAAAACATCAATTTAAACACAGTTCTGAATAAAACTATAGAATCCAAAATATACCATAGTTGATGAAGGAAGTCTACTCAATCCACAAAGTAGACACACGTTAATGAAACCAAACAGGACTCTCCAATGTCTAAATAACCCAATGTACAAGATACAAAAGATGCAAGTACAAGCCCAAATTCAAGCTTATGTTGTGATTACAAAATAAAATAAAAACAAAATAAATGACTGTCAGCTGCAGGACCTGCCGTTCAGGAGACTGAAGGTAAAAACCAGAGCTGACCCACCAACTTAATTGAGAAGACAAAAAAAAAAAAAAAAAAAAAAAAAAGAAAAAGAAAAAGGAAGACAAGATATTACATAAAACAGTAATCCTATAAATACATTGGCATATGAGAAAATCAAGTAACAATACAGAGGACACAAAACAAAACAAAAAAATTAATCACAGGTGAGATTCAAGCTTGCAAATACAATTAACTCCATAGCCATCAACTTCACCCAAGAGCAACTCTTATCTCCAAGACAGCCCCACCAGCCCCCCAGAGAAACCTCCCTTCTTCTGGCCAGCCACATTTCATTGACCCCAGCACAAGGACTCACACAGGAGTTTATTTGCAATTTTCACAACAAGAAACAAGGAAGAGAGGTCAATTTGTACAAACTCTTGCCAGTGCTATGTGGCAAAAAACTTAAAAACATACAAAGAGTAAACAAGTTTAGACCACATGGATAGATTAACAGCTGTTTTAACTCTATAACCACCAGACATCTGTAAAGGAAAACAAAAACTGAAGTGTGGTTATTTGGGCTAGGAAGGCAAGTGTATCATTTTAGGTAAGCTGTCCACTAGAACATCTGATATCAGCTACTTTTCTCTAAAACAACATGGCAGCTCCTCAATTAGTAAAGTTGCCTCTTACGATTTTTCCCAATCAACAACTGACAGTAAAAATTTTCCTTTAGAAACCTGACCTTTTAGAACCATTTTTAATGCTAGGCATTAGCTTAAACTTGCTTTTCACACTCCCTGGTGACTAAAATTCTCAACTGTTTTAATTCATATAAATTTATTATCTTCTTAAAAATGTATGCAGTTTTATCTTCCACAAGTGCTGCTGTTACTTGAACAAAAACTTCGAGTAAGTGAAACTGGAATAAATATTTTTAAAAAATTCTGCAGCAAGAACCTGAGACTTGCAAAAAACCCTTTTATCAGAAACTTGCTACAAAAAATCTGCTACATTTTATTTAATCAAATCTTAAAGTTTGTAACAATTTCCATCAAAATACAAAATGCTGTTAATGTACCAGACACAAAAATATCTCGAACAGGTATGATGCTAATAAATACTAAATGAAACATGGAAAAAAATCCCATAATCAAATCTGAGATCAAAGAATCTCATTTAAAATGTGTTTTCTGCTTGTTTTTGTTGTTTTTAATCGCACTTTCCCACCTAAAAAATACAGTGTTTCTGCATGGGTTGCATTTAGAAGGTGTAACTAGATGTACGTGAATGCTCAAAACCTTTTTCTGCCATTAGCTATAAAGAAAAACAGTGGCATTCAAGGGAGGAAAAGATCTAAGATAGAATTATGTTTAACCATAATATACAAAGCACTTTGGATTACTGCAGTAGCCCAAGGCCCATGTTTTGTTTCTCCGCAGCGCTACACTACTATCAGCCATAGAGGTGGAGACACGTACCTTAGCTTCAGTTTGTAAATGGGAGCAGAGTGATTACAGTCCTCCGTAAACACTGTTGGTAACTAAAATACAAAAAGCTGAGGTAGCTCAGTATCTCTGCAGTAGTCCAAGACTGTTTTCTCTAATTAAAAACTAATCACACTGTGTTGCATATTTCTGGAAAGACACTTCTGCAGCTACGTAGGGACAGTCACAATGAATGGTTAACGATCGTAACACCAGCCAACTTCTCTAAAACGCTTTCCACTAAGTTTGAAATAAATCAGCCCAGGTAATGTTTTAATACTGAGCTTGTGATAAAACATGTTTTTCTTGAAACTGCCTTAGACTGTTCTCTCCAGTTGCCAGAAAGGAAAGGTTTTGAACTACACAATTCAGACTCTGAGAACTTTGGTCCGAACAGATCGATTCAAAAGGCTGTCCTCCAACCCCCCCCACATTAACAGTGCTATGCACAGACCAAGTTGTGAAGCCTAGTTTAAGTTTTATTTTCAAGTGAGCTTGGGCTCCAGGACTTTGACCAACTATGGTGTCTTCTGACCTCCACTGCACAGTCCAAGCTATATTATGAACACGGAACTTCAGAAAGAAACCTACCAGTATTAAACTTGGTTTTCTTAAGGAACTCAAAATGGAAAACAAGGAGAGAGTGGGAAAATGCTTCATTTTTAGCAACACAGAATTTCACTGTGTAACTTGTTTCTAAAACAAATATATACTAATGAAGAAGTAATTTCACCATTTTGGTAAAGTATGTGGCTTTTTCAGTGTGTCTTAGTTTAGTTCTGTAGAGTAAGACAGGCATTATAGAACCATAATACTGGTTGCCATCCAATGAAGAGAATACAAATCATCCTTTTGGAGATCTTCATTCTGAAGACAGCTTTCTAACATTGCCATTTGCTATAATCCAAACCAATTGATTAGCCTTATCTTTCTCAATTGACTAAAAGGCACATTAAAGGCAGTTCTAGAGAGCCTCATCTTCAAATTACTGTACATCCAGTTACTCAAGATTCCTACCACAATGCATCATTGCCTTCTTTAGAACAGATTTTTTTGTCCATTACCCCAGAGAAGAGAAAAATTGGAAAAAAAAAATTAAAAAAGGTCGCCTGTTTAAAAATATTCAACTTAGATCTGCTCTTTCCAGTTCTCTGTATGTGTTGGTCTCCACTTTGCCTGAAGTTTCCCCAAAGATAATGCATGTAGAGTGAACAAGAGCAGAAATGAGAACAGTTTCTGTAGCACCAAAAATCTCCAAGCTGTGGCATTGTATTCTTTATTTATATCAGATACAACTATATGAAGTTCCGTTTGGTTCTTGTAGGCTGGTTGGTTTCAGGTACCTGAGACAATAGCACCAAATTCAACAGAAAGAAAAAGAGAGAGCACTTAAGACCAAGGCTCTGCACATACTTGGTGCAAATGGAAACTGAATGGCTCAGAGGACTGCTCTCCCATGAGCAGTTTGAGAGGATAAACCCACCCATCTTGACGAGTTCACAGGAATGTTTCAAACACATGAACTGTTCTTTCCATCTCCTGCAAGAGACACAGAGCATCAATTATACATAAATATACAGAGACAGAAATAAAATTACATTACAGAATCGTATTTACTAGGCTTTTTTTAAAAATCTGAACAAATAATTAATAGGAAAGTAGACACTTCTATTATTAGCTGCTAACTGCTAGCAAAATATGGTAGAAGAGGAAACTAATTAAAGAAGTATTAATGCAGAAAACCACTCCACTACAACAGTCCATGAGAAAATCCAAGTGTAGTAGGGTCACTTATATAATTAATGTACTCAATATGTATTAAGAAACCATTGCAATGGCACACTGCATGAATTCAAGTCTTACTGCACACATGCTATTGGTGACCCAGCTGTAAACACAGTTTGGAGAATCGAAGTAAAGATGGGTCTATACATACTCCTGCTGGAAAAATGTATTTTTAATCTACCTAACATTTGGCACAGACTTTCAACATATTTTAGGTGAAGATGGCAGAGGAATAGCATGAAAATGGTTTGAGAAATATTTTGCACGAACTCTACAGTATCCCACGCTAAGGCCTTTCCAGGTTTTGTTGTAAAATATTCATGGAGAAAAATACTTAGCGTTCAGTGACCCAATTGGAAACTAGCAATTGTTGTCTTTTTTCAGCAGAGTCGGTTATCAGCAAGCTGATCCAAACCCCTCTACAGATAGAACAATGATTTTGGAGGGAATGCATGTCCAGAGTTATGATCAGCCTACGCCAATGGTGAAATGACCAGCTTACTGTTGATGTAGACAGGAGGCCTTTGACAGCAAACACTTTAGAGGCAAATGATGTCAGCAAAGCAGACAACTGGCTTACATCATGCTGTATTGGACCTTCCGAAGAGTGTACTTACCGATCTAGAGAAAGTCTGCAAACTTTTAAGGTCTTGTATGAAAGTCATGATCAGCAAACTGCATGGAGCAGAGGTACATAATTTTTTTTGGCCTAGGTACACAAACACAAGTAAGGGCAACCGCAGCAGTGTTGGCTCCATGGGCCTATAAAGTAGCCACTAGGTCCACTGTTATTCATACCACACATGTGGAAACTGCTTCTACTCCATTTTTACTCTGCTAGCATGTGCTTCTCCATGCTGCTGTATTCCCTCCTCTTTTTCCTCCATTCTTTTAGGTTAAATTCTTAATCCTTTTCTGAGGGAAGTATTATTAGAAACAACCTCTGTTTTTTAAGTCATTACTACACTAAACTTTTTTCTGTTTATAGATACCTTCCTCAAAGTCTATTTAAAGCTTTTGCCTGCTAGTACAATAAATTGATAAATTAACTTAGTTCTTGAAAAACCAGTCTCACAAAATTCAGATAAAAAAATAAAAGAAACTGTACAACATCACCTCTATAAGTTGTGATTTGTCATAGTCTCTACGATGTCTGTAGATGCACTGACTGAGGAGCGAATACAATCTCTCAAGTTGGTCAACAGTCAGGTTGTCACTTTTCTTAACCACCAAATCAAGCAGTTTCTGTTGGAACAACAAAAGGTAAGGTTAAGAGGGTTTTTACAGTCACTTTTTTTGATTTATTTAAGGACAAATCAGAAATGCAATCCCCTTCTGAAGCCCTATTTTGGAGGGACACATACAAATAAAATGGATCACACCTGGCTATCAGTAAGGCCACTGCTTCCATGTAGATCCAAAAGGACTCAATGCCTCAAGTTCTCTGCTTATACCCACACTTTTTTTCCTTGTCTTAGATTTTATACTTAGTATAGCTGGGGCCATGTTTGTTTTGTTTAACTCATACTTCATCCTATTTCACCTTGGTCAATAATTATGACCAAGCAAACCATAAAAACTGCCTAGACAGCTAAAGCAGATATTTCGAAGAACTTGCATTGGCATGTAATTGTAAGAACTACCACATGGAAACACATTTGGAATTCCACAAATGTTGAAATAACAAAAGAAGGGGGGACAACACACGTAAAGCTGCTCATAAACAAAAGGTGAAGATGTGTATGTTACATAGTAGCAGATAGTAAATTTTAAGAACTTTTTCCCTCTCATAACACTTCTATTGTTTCCAGAGAGATTATCATCAGTACTCCGCACCAAGTGGGATCTAACTTTCATAGTAGCTCAAGCTAGTTTCTACAACAGAAGACAGCAAATTTTATTGTAACTTTGCTTAAAAAGAGACAAAACTGAAAGAAAATTAACTAGCAGGGGTTCAGTCTATGACGCTAAAACATCAGCACAAATTCCAATTTGTTTTCCAATCCACTAACAGTTCTCTCCACCAAGTATATGTAGACGGGAAGAAAAAAGATTATGTTAACTCCTAATTACTGGGCACCCAGCAGTTCTTCAGTAACTGGCATGTCCAATTAACACATACGAGTACCTGCAAAAACTGCAATTAAAATAGCAGACTGCTGTGCCATTACTGGGTTTGTAAAGGTAGCAATGATGGGACAATAAGGATTCAGTAGTTTTATTAACTTTTCATCCAAAAAACACCGATCGACAAATCATCTTCAAAAGTTACTTCTGCCATAATACTTGTTTGCAGTCAAAAATAAAGGAAATGTTGCTTCATAAGAGAGAAAGAAAGCATTTTTCATGGACAGTTTCATTAACAGTTCAACTCATTTTTCAGTTCCATTACCTTTAGTCTGTCATGGTCAACAACTACAGAGGGTAAGGGATCCGATGGTTCCTCTGGGACCTGCTCCAAACTTGTGGGCTTTGACTGTTCCATAGCAACTTTTCGTGTTTTCTTGCTTCTGAATATACCTGTAATTTGAAAAACAATTATCAGCACTGTCAGTCTCTCAAAATGAACAGCTTGTTTCTTCAGTTTGGTTTGATTTTGCTTGTTGGGTTTGTTGGGGTTTTTTGAACTAAACAATCATGATTGTAGCAGCGCACATTATTCATCAGCTTTGCAGAACTCTGAATGTTTATAGGTGCACAAAACCACAGTTCAGAAAACATACATGAAACTGTGTGTTCATCTTTAAAACTGAACTCCAAAGTCCCAACAGAAAACTGAATGTCCACTGTTTTTCCACTCTATCACTTCTACTCAGCAACATCAAATTATGCAGCTTCTAAGTGAAGTTCAGATATTAAGATAATGCTCAAAATCTTTCTGCCTAAGTGAATCAAATCCTCATTTTTCTCTCCAAAGCATCCCATGTCTTCATCACCACGGTAATTCTAACATCTGCTCTACTTCTGAAACTTCATACTTTTGTGACACATTTCTGTTTTCTTCCACAGTATTAAAGCTGCTGTCCAATCCTGTTGTGGAGAATAAAATATTTTTACATCTCCTGATTCTCTCCCTACACTCATTCACTGTTTTTCTCCTCCTCAACTATTTAAAATGCCTTTTTTTTTGAGGACTTCTTGTTACTATAATCATCCTTAATGTATACAAAATTCCAACTACTAAATTTAGAAACATAAAGGCTCTTAACATGCATCATACTCCTCTTCTGATAGTCTTAGGACCTTTCTTCTACTATCCTCCTTACCCTTAGAGAAAATATTTATGTACAAACACAGCCAACAAGTATATAGTGACATTCTCATAATTCAGATCTCTCATTAAAGCTCATTTACTTTGTAAATCTCAGCGCTAACTTTTGAAGTAAAGATTTCATTCTTTTAGATAATTCTGGAAAGCTAATTAAAAAGGCAGTCATGCATAAGGCTTTTATTTCTCTTCCCCAAGGAAACTATGTCTCGTCTTCAAAGGACGTGGCCCCTTCTTTTATGCACCACCAGGATTTCCCTTCTCCTATCTTTTTGCTGCACTGTTACTGTGTTGACTGTAACTTCTCCAATAGATAAACAATGGTTTGTCTGGCTTTTGCTATGAGCTAAATTGCTTTAACTTTTGCTATGAGCAAATGTTTTTGAAGGAATACCTTCTGTATTTCTATGGTCTTTCATCCGATGTCAATGATACTTTTATCATAAATCTCTAACAAAACAAGTCAAAATATATCATACAGATCAAAATATGTATCAGATAGAACATATAGACCAAAACATATATTTATCTGCATTTATAATATCTTTTAAATCTTTAATTATTGTTTAAATGTTATCTCAGTATTTACAATATTTCCCATAAAGCCTACAAAAATAAGCAGAATAGTGTAAGCATGGAGATACATTTACTTGCCTAAGATAACATTACAGCAAGTCAAGGGTGGACTTCTAATTTATCTATGTGGAATTAAATGTTGTAAGCACACTAGAAGTTTCAAATAAATAGACAGCAGTTCATAAAATATTATCCTATAATAATAATGGTAACGTAAGATATTACAATTAAAAATATACACATATTAACTTGGACACTAAAGTAAGGGCAGAAACATTGAAAACAAGCTATACCTTCTTTATCTGCTTCAGCATCTTTAGTTTCAATGTCTGTGCTCTGTAGTGTTTTTTCATTATTGCTGCAATGTGGTAACTCAGCTTTCACTAGATCAGCTCCTTGACTTTCACTGGAAGCTTCTGTTTTCTCCTTTGGCTGATATTCAGATGAAGATTTTTGCTTGTTACTAGACCCATCGCTGTTGTCACAGGGTGAAACAGCATCAACTGATTCCATTTTACCATTATGACATGCTGGAACAGATATACCCTCTGAGCTGTGTACAGATGTCTCTCCATTAACACAGTCCCCTTTCGATGTAGAGTCCTTCTTTAATTCCCTTTCAGCACTCAGGGTGACACTGTCGGTTATTAACAGAGATTCATTTGAGCTCTCTTCTTCCGTGGATGCAAAATTATTTTCCTTTCCTGATGTCCCATTGTTAAGCCTCTGCTCTGCATCTATATCCATAATATCACAAGAGGATTCATCATTTGTCATAGAGAGATCTCCTGTTTCCTCTCCATTCTCCTCAATGCAGTCAGTGCTGATCTCTAGCTCTCCGTTTTCCAGCAATTTACTGTCCTCTCCATGATTTTCATCATCAGCAAACTTTGCATCATCTTCATCTTTCTTTAAATTATTGACTTTCCTCTTCTTAATAATGCCTTTGCCCCACTGTGAACGCCTTCTTGATTTTCTCCTTATTCGAACTGAATTATAATGCAAAAAAAGAAACATTTAGATGCACAGGTACCCCTCAGTAAACAGACTAGGGTATTGGAATATGCTGTAGTGTCTGAGGCAATCAAATGTGTTCACATTTCAAGGAAAAAGCAAGCTGTCTGTTGATTTCAATGTAAGCAAATTACAGATAACCGAGGACTTTTAGAAGTATAAGGAGTGAACAATCAGTTGCGTACACAATTCCTACTCAAAACGATGGAAACAAGGAAGACTTGCTAGCCTTTCCTACTTCAAGTATTTTATATATACCCCTTCATAGGTAAAACACTAAAAGAAAACAGCTAAGCAGTGACGTAGAACTCAGTCATTCTCATTTGGGTAATGCAGACTCTATATTCTTTTTCCCTTTTTAGACCCTCAGCTATTTGAAATCATTATACAACAAAACAAATGGAAGTGCAAACCATGGATTCATAGAATAATTCAGGTTGGAAGGGACATCAGGAAGTCTCTGGTCCAACCTATTACTCAAAACAGGGTCAGCTATGAGGGCAGACCACGTTGCTCAAGGCTTTATCCAGCCTTTATCCAGCCATGTATTGAAAAACTCCATGGATGCAGATTAAACGACCTTCACAGGCATCCCGTACCAATGCATCATTGTCATAACAGTGAAAAGGCTTTTTGCCCTATGTCCAGTCAGCACCTCTCATTTCAATTTATGTCCATTGTCAATTCAAAGACATCTTCTAAATCTCCTTAATCTTCCATTCATTCCCACCTCTGTACTCAAGTTGACTGCATTCACAAAATGTAGTTTTAAAAAATGAGGATCTTTGCTTTAGACCTGGACCATTTAGCAGCCTGCCTACAGCAAGACCTCACAAACATCTGCATTTATGCAGTAAGTCTGTAAGCAGAAGGGGAAGCATAGATTCTTAAACTAGCCTCATCACCAATGCCTTCCCTCCATATTATGCAATTCAACTTGAAGCAACATGGGCATGTGATTCTTTTTTCATTACTTCTGCATCCTTACTTTTTCATTTTTCCTATTTCGTATTTGTACTTTCTGTGCCTTTGAAAAAATCACATAATAAACTTTTTTCCAGAAAGGGCATTTTTTTTAACTAACCTATTTGCAGTGAGATACAACTAAGGCACCAATCTAAAAGAGGTTTTGGGGCACATTTGCAATATGATCAGCAAATACAGAAGGGAGACCATTCAAACCTAATACTATTGTCAACGTCCTTTTCAAGTGCACTAACAAGACACAGCTCAGCAGACTAAGGAAGAGATTGGGAAAAACTGAAACTTCTACATTCAAGTTCAAGTAAAGATGCAGGCTGCTCATATTTTTGCAAAACTGCTGAAGTTGCAGCCAAGTGATTATAACTGAAAATCACAGCCAATAGTTACAAGAGGTTAACAAATTTTCTTCCATTTCAAAATGAACTCCTATGTTGAGCACCTCCATAACTTTCTTGGTATTTGTAGGTTGCTTTGATTTATGAGGTATTAAGTCCTAGATCTGTGTTTGCCAACCTCACAACGAGTTACAAAGATCTTGCTTTGAAGATACAAGCACTATGGAGGTACAAGTGTTGAGAATTCATTCACAGAAGCTCAGAGAAGCACAGTTGTACTTCAGAATTTCCTCCCCATGAGTGGTGTATGTAAGCAGGTAGTTCAACCACTACATTAGGAATGAATCTTAATCTTTTAGTTTTAAAGCTATCTAAAGATACAATCACATTGCAATAAAAACATAGTCTCACTTGGAATGTGTGTTTATTGTTACAAATAATCCTTATGGAGACCTGTAAGATTTGAGGGAAAAAATCCCCTTTCTCCTGCTATTTTGTAGATTTGATAGCGGCTTCTACACTCAGTGTCACTATTTTATTGATGACAAACTACAACCTATTCACATAACTTTTCAGGAGCTCATGTAATCTTTCCCTAGATTGTGCAAGATATTTTCATTAATAACAGAAGCAGCAAATATGAAACTAAACAGGGAGATATAAACTTACAGACAAAAAAAATCCCCTATTAGGCAACGGGTTTAGCCTCAGGTCAACTCCAAAGATGGGTAAATAAAACACAGAAGTGGAGTAAAAGTCTTTTAAAGGAAATTTAATATAACCTAAAGTGTATAAATTAGTAAGAAAGTTGAAATTTTTAAAGATACACTGATTTGGGCTTTTTAGGCTGACTTTGCTGTAAGAGTCAGATATAACGTCAAATATATTTGACATCTATGATATCAATGAATTGTGCTTTAAATATGCCCAAAATTTGTGTATCTGTTTTGTCCACCCTGTGAGCACCACCTGGGGTGAGAACCCATAATTTGCCCAAACACACAGGTACATTCCTAGAATTCCTAAGTCTGGGAGAAATCACATCACAGTAAAATGGAATTAATCCTTGTATTACACGTTTCATTAAATTTCAAGTCTTCCTAAATGACAGTCAGCAAGTCTAGCTCACTCTCTCTCTCTCATGCAGTACTATTCGAACATACGTTGTGCATGTTGGTTTTTATTGCTGTTTTTAATTAGGACAAAGCAACCACAAGAAGTGCCGCAGAAGATGTTCTCCCAGGAATTCTGAGGTTTACACTGCATCAAAACCAGTAAATGCAGGAAATTTTTCAGCTACCTCATCAAAGTATGCACACAAAACAGAGCTTTGGTTGAAACACTGCTGTTATAAAACTGGTGTTATGTCACAATATTAAAAAAAAAATTGACACCGCCAACCAACTCCTGAGATTTAGGGAAGAACAGCATTTCATTGCCAGATACTGCAGAACATGCCCTCCTAACATTTAATAGTGACAATAGCAATAATCTAGCTACTTTGGGTTTTCACCCACATTTAGTCAATAGAACTCGGTCCCTCCCAGACTCTTACCAGTTCTTATTTCAAGGCACTACCATCATCACCTGAGCCACCCAGACCTATAAGCAACAGGAGACCAACACTTCTAAAATCCTGATTCTTTTTGTCCCTATACTTCTAAGAATCAACTTTTTCACCCTGTCATTCAAACAAAAGTCTTCCTGCTTTCAACCCCTTCCATCCCAACCACTGAAGACTTGTCTCCTCAGGCTTTCATAAATCCACCTAAATCTCTCATCTGAATTTAACACAAAACTGCCCACATCATTTTCATGACCTCAGTGAGATTCTCAGCCCCCTACCTAATATATCTCTGAGCCCGTTCACCAGTTTTTATGTGCTTGATCATATCGGAAGTAGACTTCTAGTCCTCAAACTGCCCCTTCAAAACTACACCTTTTTGTTCTCACCTAGGCTGTATTGCTCTGTGCAAAGGAATGTCTTCTGGGATATGAGAAGAAAATTTGGTTTCAGATCCTTAGCATCCTACAACATCATTACACAGATTTTTCTTTTATACAGACAGCCAAGCCTCTAGGAAGAGTGAAAAGCTGAGCAAGGAATACAACATTTAAAAACAAAAACCACCACCAGTCTGTCTTTCTGTCCTGTCCACTTCCCCTAAGCTAAGGGAGTGGTACAAGTAGGAAGAGTGTTTAACGGAGCAAGGAACCATGCGACCAAAGGCAGAAGTCAGCACCAGATTTCATCATTTAGATTGATTCTCTTTGTATTTACTGGAAAGAAAAAGGCACTACTGCAAGAATAACACAGACCTGAGAAGCTGTCATATGAGGCAGGAAGGAGTAAAATTTATCTCTGAATCCTGCAAGACAGTTGAATATGATTCAAAAAGGAAGCAGCTACCACAGGGTAAAACTGATGCAAAACTAAAGGGCTAATGGTCAGGAACTAATGGGTTAATGGATTGCTGCTAGAAAATAAACTTAATCTGGAGTCCCCTCTCCTCTACCTTAATGTTGCTATTTTATAAGACTGTAAACTAACAGGAGCAGAGTACCACAATTTTTATTTTATAGTCAGTATGATTCATGACACATTAAAGTAAGGAACAGTATGGGATAGCTATTTACAGCAGAAAAACTTTGAGTAACTTTGTTAAAAAAATTAACAGAGTATATACAATTGCAAGTTAACGCCTTAATACCTTTTCAATTACTTCTTTTAAAACTACTCCCTTGAAATCTACCCATTGACACCCAGTCTTTTGGCAGTATTTGTGCCAGAGGCAGTAGAAATACTATTGTCAGAGGAATCCTGCTTTATAGAACTCAGTTTCTATAACTCAAACTATTATAATACCAATTATTCACACATGAATACATTCACTTGCCTTCTGAATTGCTGAACTCTTCTCTCTATTATCTTCACAAAACCTCTACAGGTTTGCCAAGGGGATCCTCACTTCAGTTCTAGCTTCTTTCTGGTTTGCTTTTTTGTAAATCGTTATTCAGAATTTTTAATGGCAATAAATACCTGTTTGACCATGAGTCACACATAACATTTCACTTGGGTTCACATGAAACTGGTATAAAAAACAACCCTTCCCCAGTCTTTTTTTCCCCTCTACGCTGCAGAGTCTATGCAGATGGCATTTTTAAAAAGTGCAATGTAATACAATGTAATTAATCACTGAATACAAATTTACATTTTGTTAAGCAGCAAGTGAGGTTTCTCAATTCTTACATTCCTATGTTGAGACACTTTAAGAGTCAGCTGAAAGATCCTTAAACTTAAGGCAGACAGCATTTCCCCCAGAGGTGACCTCTCATGTAAAAAGTAAATTCAAAAGTAAATTCTGCACTTACTTCAGAAGGACTAGTCCTCCAGGCACAAGTTAAGTAAAATGAAACCTGTAGCAGACTTTCAGAAATTCTCACCCACTGACAGGTTGTGCCTTAAGACTCCCAAATCAGATAGAACAAGTAACGACAATATCTTGTGGTGAAATAAGCACCCTTATCTAGGGGTGCACAGCAACCCTGTCCAGAGCAGAGTACAGTTCTTGGATATTAAAGAACTGTGAAGGTCAAAAAAACCGAAACAACACAAAAAACCCCCTCAAATCCTTCCCACATTTCTGAACTATTTCTGCAAGATCTAGAGGTAATTGTCACCTCACTGTTTAGTATGGTCTTAGGAAAACAGATCTCAAAAACGTGGGTGAATGGTACAGAAGCTTCAAAGTTGAGGTATATGCGGTTGCTGTGCCTCAAATCCAGCAGTACAGTAACAGAACTGCAGACTATATAAAGTTAACATTTGGAAAAGGAAGCAGATATAATTAGAAGATTCAAAGACTGTCAATCATTAACAAGCAAGTCTGCTTGCCTTAATGTGGAGGAACTCTAATGAGAACATGTAGCAGTCAAAGCAGATATGTTTCTCTTGAAATTTCTGTAGTTTGACTACTACACTTCATTGAGTGCAGTGCAAGTATTAGTGAAGACTAACAAGTTCACTTTATGCTGCAGAAAAGAAGACCCTTATATGCACTGCTTAAAAGTCCATCAGAGAATGTGAATCCTCTGTCATTAAATGATAAAAATCCATCAAACAGTAGATACTGTTTTTACCTTTATTTCATGAAGAATTACTGGGGATAAAAATCGAAAGGAGATTCTCACGGCAAGCAAGATCACCATGGATCTAGATTTTGTGTCTGCAGTATCAGCAAGAACCACCTGAAGCAATGCACATGTTTCAAGTCAAGTTTTTCTTCCATGATCAAAACCCTAAACTTCTTTCTGATGTCTTGTGTGTAAAGTAACTCAAAGCCTTGAGAAAGCACTTATTACCAGAAATTTGTGCTCTTATGCAGCATCCAGGATATCTATACATCCCACAGTAATTTAGCTGCTTCCAGTAGCTCCACATTCCTTACCAAGGGGCACTGAATAGTCCAATTGAAAGTCTCTGGAGATTTTAGTCACAAAGTCCCAAACTGCAGTCAGAGATAAGCAGCAAGAAAGAACAGAGTACAGTTCCACAATGGCTTGAAAAGCAAAATGAGGTGCCAGCTTCCACTAACAGACAAAGCCATTTCTCCCTCCAAAGCCAGTTATAGCATTTCCACTACCTCATTTGTGCCGGCACTACTGTTCCTGCAGTAAAACAGATAAGGGAACTAAATCCGTCTGAAATGTTATGGGGTTTTTTCTGGGTTAGTTTTCAACATCTTCAGTTCCCCAACTGAGCTTTCCAACTCATGAGTGACAGTGCTGGCACAGGGGAGATGGTGGGAATATGCAACCAGTGAAAAGGCAAGACAGCACCTTTAGTAGTAACCTGCAGTTTGACCAGCTTGAGGTGACTGCGAAACCAACCCCTATAAAGAAATGTCATTTACTTCATCTAGATGGAAGGCACAGACCTGACAAATACATTTAAAAAACTTTATGCAACAACTTAACATATTTATGATCTTCATCAGCATATGTAACCATTTATGTTAACAAATACTTGAAGAACCTTGGCACTTCTTAACAAGGCGGAGTCAGGTTCCATAAGAAGATGAAGCATGTTTCAAATAAAAAGAAAACAGTTTGGCTGCAGTATCCCCAGCATTTTCTCCCCCTAGCCAACTGCTTTCCCCCACCACCCCCTGTAATGCTCTCAACTCAAGCTCTTCTTTTATTTCTCAGAAAACTCTCCCAGAAGATACTGGGATACACTACGTCTGAGGTGTGCATGCCACGCCTGGCCAATATAATGTTTTAATTGATAAACTAACAAGGCCAGGCAGAACAGGTAACTACCATTTTCAATCTATAGCTTTTTCCTTCAGTAGGTGCGTAGAATTATCCAGCTACCAATTTTCACAAAATCTGCAGGAAATCTAGTCTTTTAGCCCTCAACTCCTGTTAAGTCTGTCTGAACCTGGCTAAATGATTCAGAAGTTATTAGGGGAGCAGAGATGGACAGACAGCACGGTATTATTTTCTTGGGAAACCAAGCTAAAAATATAATTTACATGAAACCAGAGTAATTATGTTAGTAAAATATATGACAAGACAGTCACATAGGAAAATTAAAGAGAAAAATGAAGTCAAAAGAGAAGAGAATCAGATTAATATCACCTGTGGACATCAGTTTTAGACTTTCCACCTCTATAGATCTGCTCATTTTCCTCTGCTGAGTAGCTTTGTACAACAGCAACTATTACAGCTATATACATTTTTGGTACATTCAGTTGGCTTTTAAGGACTACTGAATGACACCTTCCCAGCTGCAAGAGAGCCATGAACAAACAGAAGGTTCTCCTGCAACTTCACAAGCAGAGAAGAGGCTCCCACTCTAATTAAAATCACATTCAATAGAGTTTACAGCATTCATCTATATCACATATCAGAAAGGCTCATGGCTGCTGGTTGGTTTCCATGCCAAGGAGGCAAAATTAGGCAAAAAAAAGAAGAAAACTGAATTTAAGAAATAGGTAATAAACACAAGAAAGCCAACAACTTCTGCAGACAAAAACTTTACACCAAGTCTTTAAACAATTTAAAGCAAACATTGCCACAGTTCTCAAAGGGAAGGAAGGAGTAAGATATATCTAAAAGGTCTGAAAGCTGTCTTTTATTACATCACTTGTGCATACCACTTAGGGGGAAAAATATTTTAGAAGAACTCATTAAAAGAACTTTTTCTAAAAATTCTCTCTTTTTACCACGTGTATAAGAAAGGTGGTGATAATGTTTTCAGGAAAACCTTAAGAGAGGCTGAGCAATATTGCATTACTGAGTTAGAAAGGAGATGAAAAACAAGAGAATATAAAAGAGGTCAGTTAGCTAACTGTAGGACCCTCTTTGCCCTCTGTCAGAGAAAAGAGACATTTGATTAATTCAAGAGGCAGGTATTTAATAGTGATGAAAGAAAATTTCATTGCCACTAGATATCACCGAGTCCAAAAGTTTGATGGGATTCCAAAAAAGAACAGGCACTCCAGATTTATTAGAACTCCCACAAATTCACTAAATGGCATTTTAAATTAGAAGAATTACAAAACCTCTGGGTTTTAAAAGAACTGTTAGCCAACTCAGAGTCAGCTAAGTTCGTATTTCCTTCAAAATCAGGCATGAAAAAAAAACTATTTCTCAAATGTTTGCAACTTCCTTTTAAAGCATCTGGTTGAAGCCAGCATCAGATAGAGGAAATCAAACAACTCTCATTCAGAATGCCAACTCCTACACTACCCAGAACAAAATGATAAAGAAACAGAGACAGACAGTTGTCTCAGCTGAGTAAAGATGTCCTTAAATTCCAGAAAATGATTTTTAATGTTTTTCAAGTTACAGTACTTGTGTCTATCTCAAGTGAGAATTAATCCAAGTCAAATCCCTTTTCTGGAGAGCAGGAGGAGAAAAAACAGTAGCAAGTGTAGGATTTGTGACAGAACAGCAGCAGCTACCAGGATTTTGATGTTAGCATCTGGATGACTGTTAATGTGCCAGTATCCAAATTCTGAACCCAAATTCAAAACCAGTCCACCAAAAGGCAGAAAATAGTTAAAATAATATAAACCACATGACATCTGGTATGCTATGTCCTTTGATAAGGTATTACTGTAGTCATATAAATGCCTGAAGTACTGCGATCACTGACACCACTGTTTCAGAGAGGTCAAAGAAAAGAGACTAAACAGATGAAAATCAGACAAAGACTGAGAATAAAACGGTTTCTGAAAAAGGTTATAAACAAAATACCTTTTCTTTCTAAAAATCTTTTTAGAAAATACTCCTGCCAAAACAAAACCTCATTTCCATTATAAAGCAGAAACACATAGTTTTGTATCATAGCAAAGATTACCAATTAGAGGGGAAAAAAACCCCACAAGCAAAAACAACAACAACAAAAAAAACCACCACAAAAAGGCGCGCAAAATATTATTTATTTAGGAACTACATTTTCTGCAGCAGTTTTTTATATCCTTGATTGATCTCCCTACAGTTCTTTCTATAGAGAACACTAAGCACTTCAATTATTGGAAAAAGTTAGCAGTGTGTTTAGTTCATATTTCATAAAATGACTTTTCTATAAAACTTATATTTTTAATACTTCACATAACACAAAATATTTTAATTTTCTTATTTGCTCCAAACGCCATTTTACAGCTATCATATTTATCATACAGAATAAAAGACATCTCCTCTATGAAGAAAACATAAAATCTGCAGTCTATTACTACAATACATTATTGTTAAATGCTGCAAAAAAAGGTAAGAATGTAAAACCAAATCTTCCCCATACAGTTTATTTGTATGTAATACTAAAGGAAGCAACTGCAAGACAGTAAAATAATATGCAACATACTCCATCTACTGGCAAAATAGAGCAGTAAGACAAACTTTTACTATACAGCATCCCAATAATTAAAGAGATGCTAATGTTTTATGCGCTAACATGTATCTAAACCACTCAGCAATGATTAATTTACCAGACACAGCAAACTACACATTGCTAGTAGTTTCCTTTTCCACACATGTACATGCAAAGGAGAAATGAGACCCTTCTCATCAGTGCTCAGTGACAGCAGGTAATGGGCACCAATTGAAATACAAGACATGCAATTCAAAATTAAGAAAAAGAAATTACTGTGAGAGTGGCCAAGCACTAGAAGAGGTTTCCCAGGAGCCTCCATTCTTGGAGATATTCAAAACACAACTGGACACAGCCTTGAGCAACCAGCTCTGAGCAGGGGAGTTAGACTAGATGATCTCCAGAGGTTCCTTCCAACCACAGCAATTTTGTGACCACACAACTACTTACATCACACTTTTGACCTATGTCCCATTGCAAGTTCCCACCAGAACACTTGTGCTTTATCTCAAAATACACAGTCAATATGGAAATATTTTAAATTATCCGTGGCAGAACCCTCCCAAATGGATTTTCAGCAACTTCTAGTAATGCAATACTTTTGAAGCTCGTCTATACTGTGAGACACCATCCACCACAGGTGTTTCTTCAACAAGAGAAATGGAAGTTGCAGTTTAAATCTAACTCAGGAACACATACCACTATGCCTTCAAATAGAACAACTATTTTGTGCCACATTTCTGATAGCACATCCAGTCTAATCAAAATTAAAAAAAAAAAAAAATTTGCAAATACATTAGGAAAATCAAATAAATCACAAAATATTAGGTAACTAAAAAACTAAATGATATTTCATATAAAATACATTCCCTCAGAAAACAAACCAAGACATGATAAACTAACTCCCGTTCTCTTTTGTACTAGCCCTGAATAGTAAACAGAGCGTTAAACTGCGGAAAGCTGCTGCCTTGTCTGTAGTCTGCTCTGGTTTTAGAGAAGATGCTTGACAATAATTTCCTTTAGGGTTCTCAAGTGTTTCATCCAAATTGACCTTTTTGCAGCTATTTTCTAAAATACTGTAAACAAAGATCCTAAAATATTAATTTAATCAGGAAAATAAAGTTATGATTGGTGATGTTTTCCTTAGATTTATCCAAGAAAAAAATTAATTCAAGTTCAAATAGCAGAAAAAATGGAAGATTTTCAGAATTATTAATTGGAAAGTACAGTTTTTATCCTGTGTAATTACAATACATGAATCATTGTCCTTGTTATTCTGCTTGTGTAATATATTTTAATCTTAAAAAAAAAAACTTAGGTCTTGACCATAAAAAAATTTCCACTCTACCTCTAAAATCATCTCTGTTCAGAAATCCCTTCTCTAAACTTGCTTCTTCCATTTATACAATCACAATCCACCACATAATTTGCTGTTATACAAGCTCCCTACAATCTGCTCAGTTCTCCTCTCACTTTACTTCAGCTCCTTCTTCCAAAGACCCTTCCTAAGATTGTATCTCTTCCTCGTTTCTAGTCTCTGCTGAACTTACTGTATCAATCTTTAAGTGTGCCCATGTACTACTTGAATTCCTTCTGCAGATTTCCGATTGCTCATCAATTCCTGGTTCTCTCTCTTGATTACTAGATGCATCGCATCCCTCCTGGACTAGTTACCTTTTCCAGACTCAGCGTTAAAAGGCAGATTTTCATTTGATCATAGTACCAAACACCATTAAGCCACAAATTTTCTTGCTTTCCAGCCTAAATCACCAAAATACTAGCAGACATCCACAACATTAGATGGAGATGAGAGCAGAGGTACCACAGTTTCTTTTTACACAAGTCACCAGTAATGGCTATCTCTTCCCAAGAGACATCCAGTTTGGAGGTCTATAAACCCTACTGTCTGCTGCACAGCATGCAGAGTCTGGAAAGTGCCTTGTAGATCAGCCAGAGTGAGAATCTCCACCTTGGATTTCATCAGAAACTTAAAAAAAAAATTGAGAATCCTTTCCCTCCTCTCTTTGTTTTTGCACAAGGTGCCAAATGAATGAAGAACAGCTTGGATCCACATCATCAATTTATTATATAACAATTTATTCAAGCCATAACTCTATACGATTGACTTTAATTCCTTTAACGGAAGAAATTACAGCTTCAGGAAATCAAACCATACACTTCTAATTAATTAAACTATTTGACATCAACACTATCATTCATATATAAACAATGTTCATCTCTGAGCAGTTATCATCATGCCTAGAAAACTCTTTCTCATCAAGGAAAAGCACCATGAAGGAGAGCACAAAGACCAGTGAAAATCTGTCAGCTCCAATCTATCAGTTTGCCTATTAAGCAATAATTGATAATGCTATTAATAATATACTAATAATGAATTCCACATCTTCAGCAGGAAAGCCATGCACAACTATCAGTATATCCCTCACTCACTTTCTCGTATAGCCTATTTTGTTTGTAACAGAAGTATCTGTTGTGTATTTACCTGTTCTAATCAACTTACCTCTTGAACATAATTAGCAGTGCGTCTGATTACCTCACCACAGTTAAACAGTCACTCCTCACAAATCCAGAGATTTAGATCAATTAATTGGACTAATCCAGTAGGCTGCAGCAATTAATCTTAACATCCTCCAATAATGGGTACTGACTATTGAAAACCAGGTGCCATAAAGGAAAATACAGTTAAATCTGTAATTTCTTTTCTAACTTTTAGCATGATACTGTATGTACTGAAGATCGGAAGTGAATAACTATAGTGCTGTGAGAGAGTATGAAGCAACGTGTAGGTACGTACCTGTGAATACACACAAAGAGTAAACAAATCTTAACACTTATCAAACAGATAAAAGTGATCTTCTCATTGAATCAGAGTTGTCTTATACTGAAAAGTCTCTTACAAAGAAAAATGTCATACTCGTATTACATCAGAAAAACAGTTATTCTTTATCATGAAAACAGAAATCCTGCTTCTTTACAACTTCTTGGGCAGAGATTTCATGTAGTCAGAAAAAGAGTGTTTCCTGAAGTCCTAAATGTTTCATGCCTAAAATTACTTCTGGAAATAATCAGTAAACAGTAGGACAGACACATTTGAAATGTTTGCCATTGGAAGTGCCTCTAATTTTGCACAATTATCACCCAAGGTACTCACATGCACACTTATTCGCAGAGTTGGGCCACACCGCCATTGTGGGTTTTTGTTTGTTCCGAAAAGCCTCTTCGACTCTAGCTTCTGTTTTTCGTACAGTGGAACCATGAGGATTTATTTGTTCTGCTGTTACTGATAAGCCTGCATACAGAAGATAAGCATACCTATTTAAATAAACCAAGCTGCAGAGAACTATTGAATTTAAAAAGAAACTTGGAATATCATGCTGCAATAAGAATACATCAATTAATATTTAGCTGGACATGCAAAACAAAGATTAGAATCAAGACTATTTGTTTCCTACTCACAAAATAACTTACTGGCTGCATGATCTTAAAACTGTCAGCTCTGACAGCTTAGAAAAATATGACTGTCTCTCACACTTCGGTCCCCGAAGATTGCACTCTTCTATCCGTATTTGCTCTATAAAGCAAATTCTTATTGACAGTTTCAATTTTTCCTAATTTTAAACAATGATCTAAAATAAGTGGCAATTCATAATGGCACTGTATGCCATATCAAAAAGAGTATCTTAATAAAACCCTTCTATTGTCACCATGATCTACGTTATGTAAAATGGATCCATTTCAGAGTCAATATGAGCTCTTAGATTAAAAAAATGTGATTCTGCTTTTAACAAAAAGTCTGGTTTGCTTTCTGTAATAAGTTCATCTCACAGCTTCTACTATTTCATAGGGTTTTTAATTAAATTCTAAAAATGCAAATTTTCATACTGGTTAAGCACATTTTAAAGACATAAATGAATCTCTGAAGTTTCATATTTGTGAACTAGAATTTCCTATCCATCCACTAAAACAGTCTTCAAAATGTCATACCACGTCTCCGGTAGTAACCAGAAGCAAGTGATCAAGAGCTTACAAGAAGCTCTAAGTGATGGACGCAGAAATTAAAAGATTCACAAAGGAACTCTCACCTAACAGTTAATAGTTAATAGTTACAGCATAAGTTTCTAGGCACCATTACAAATATTTTAAACTTCATATCAAACATATTCCATTACTCAAAATGTCCACCACTTCTACCTTGTAACCTGCTGGTTTCGACAAGAAGCTGTAAATTCCAATCATCTAGCATATATTGTTCTTAATTTACCAACTTAGAAGTTATCCTTAAATTTACCATCTTTCAACAACAGTACCTCATTGCAGTAGTGTAAGAACAAGAAATTCTAGTTTAACTTCTACATACTGATTTTATTATACAGTTTATCATTCTGTTACACTGCAGTACTTCTTTTGAGACTGGTCAACAGTCTCAGTACTAAATAAAAATGGCTTATCTGTCAAAAAACCAGAAAAGGTGTAGAAAAACAAAGAGATGTAGAAAATACCTTCCATTTTAAAACTACGTAAGACTGCTAAATAACTTGCCAAGAGAATTGTGAAGAAAATGGATATGGAGCTTTTTAGCCTTAACCCTCATCTTCAGTATCCTGGAAATAAATTACAAGCTAATACATGCCACAATTCAGAAAAAACAATGGCTTTTCAACTGGGTGAAGATTAAAAAGCCTACAGTATCTGTCACTCGCCTTCCAGACTCCTCTGTGATTCTAGACAGAAACACCTGATAACATTTCCAGAAAATCTATTAGAAGCCTCATGCAGATCAGCTTGCTCGATTCCATCCAAATGTCATGTTGAATGTTGAAGTCTTTCCAAATGCAGCCAAGAAAATGTTGGCCAAGATATAACCGAGTACAGGGCATGTTCTTTTTGTCAGAAGACAAATTTCCTTTCTGATGGCCACAGTCACCCACTCTGTCTCAATCTGTGCCTGCAACACTACCTTGACCTCTTCTTAGCAGGTATTAATACAAGTTTTATATTCAGTCCAAGAACCACTAGCAGATTTTCATGACGTGGACTTTTTTCCCCGTAGTCCCACTGTTTGCATTATTGCCCTTCTTTCACGAGAGTGCTGTTGGCAAACTAAGAATTTTAACTCTGGTAGGGCTTGAAGGTAGGATCCTTTATCAAGCGGAGTCCTGACATATACGCAGAGAAATGTGGACACTGAATGGTGTTTTTTTCCCCCCATCAGAGTGTATACATGCCAGTCTGGCACTTTTAAAGGAAGATGAAAAGAGAAGCTTAGGGTACTCTGAGCTGAAGAAAAGCTTGCTGTGCATCATACAGTGAGGCACCCTCACTGTGGCTTCAGTCTCAACATTCATTTAAGGCCTTGCTTAGACATCTCTTGTTAATACTAAAAAGAAGTACTTAAGGGTCCAATTCCCCACCACTTTATCTCATACATTGGTCAGGCAACAAGGCTGGCTGCCCAATTCATCATGATTTCATCAGGTAGCTCCACTCAAGCAAACAGCCTGGTATGAGCAACCACCTTTGCATTTAAGTGATCAGTTGCACAAAGCTTTTGGACAGCAAAAGGTATCGTTTACACTGCTTACACAGTTTTCCTCAAGTATTTCCTCATTGAAACATTCCATTATTTCAAAATATACTCTTATTATGAAGCAGAGGGGAAGAGGGAGGATCTGGGGATCACTTCTATACCTGACCATCTGGTAATCAATCCAAAGAAGAAACCAGAAATCCCTTAATAACCTTGTGGACATCCAGTCAAAAGAAGAAAATGAAAGTATATGCCTTCGTCGTCCCTCATGCGAAATGTTCCAAAACAGGGTACATGTCAAAGTCTAGACCAACAGATGCACTGTGATTTTGCTGATAAGCTGTCTTGCTAGCATATTCTGTAGAGCAAAATGGGAGTACTGGCAAGGCTGATCGGCACTCATAGAATCACAGAATCATAGAATCACTAAGGTTGGAAAAGACCTCTAAGATCATCAAGTCCAACCGTCAACCCAACACTACCTTGCCCACATCCCTTCCATCCATTACAATGACCAGTGCCAAGACTATGTGCCTGAAGTGCCATCTTCTTGATGTTCTACACCACAATCTTTGACACAACTCCTGCTCCAGGGCTAGGACAATCTCTTGTGCTTGTCTTACAGGATGAGGTTTCCTCAGACCTCAAGAGCTTGATATATTTTTCTTCGTTCATAATTAATTAATCTAACAAAGCTGCTTCCATGCTTTCCACATCTCCTGTCCTTGCTAATCCAGTAAGTGATCTTAGCCTTCCACAGTCTGCAGCTGGACCAATTGCAGAGCTCATTTGTTCTTAAAACCACCTCAATGTGGTCCAAATGCATGAGCATCTTTGAAATGTGACTTGCAGGTACCTGCGACACTGTAACAGTTTCCATGCCAATGCCTAGAATGCACTTTGAAATCTGTCCATTGCTGTATGTAAATCTGTCCACTGTTGTATGCGAGCTGTTGTCACACACAAACTGGTCCTGCTAGTCACCTACCTGTATCTGAAGGTCCACTAACCAGCATCTGACACCAACAGTATCTTCTTTTCCTGATTTAACAAGTTCATTGCATGACACCATCTGCCTTAATTATGACTTCTGAAAACCCACCTCTTTCAACAGGGTCTGCAGGTTTTACCCCTAGAAATATATATTACGTGGTCACTGCTACAAAAAGAAGGGCAGCATTCCAGTTAATTCTTGGGAAACCTGCAAGAAGGGACTTAGAAGCTATATAGTCACTCTCTGTAACAAAGAGCTCTTACAAACAGTTACTTTAACCTCGGAAGCAATAACCTTTAACAATCATGGGGGACTCATAATGGATAATTAACTGAGCATAGCTCTCAGCATGACACTAAGGCCAGAATTGTGAATATTCTTATACTTCTTATAGAAAAGTACAGAGGAGAAAAGAAGGCATTATACTATTTTACAACCACAGTGAATTACAATTGGTTCTCTTATCCACAAACTCAAGACACACGTTGGAAGCTTGAACAGAATTAGAAAAAAAAATGCATGACTGAATGGGAAGATCATAGAATCACTGAGGTTGGAAAAGACCTTTAAGATCGAGTCCAATCGTTAAATAAAAGGAACTGTATCGTTTTAACCTGAAGAAGAGAAAGCCTACAGATACTTGCATAGTTCAAAGAAATTTATTAATAAAGGGTCTTCAATCTACTGACAGAAGTATTTCAAGAATGAGCAGCTATAACTTAAGACCAGCCAAATTCAACCTAGAAATCAAATAATGCAGTTTTTTACCAAAGCAGGAGGCAAAGCAGGAAACAACTAGCTAAGGTAAAGCTGGAATTACTGAAATCAGTAATCCCTAAATCAGCATGAAATTTTGTTCTAATGTTATATTGCAGTGATTTTCAACGTTTTTAAATTTTCAGACCTTTAAAAATTTTCTATGGAGGTACAGAATCTTTCATGTAAACAGAGCCCTACTGGCAGTATGTTTGGGCTTTTGATTACCTTTTGTGGTCACTTCAGAAGCTGTCCACAGACTTGGAGGTCTATGGACTACAAGTTGAAAACAACTGCACTGATTTAAGCAAAACTAAGTCAGTGATGTCCTCCAATGTAGGGGGCTATATTTCCTGAGTCTGGACTATGAGAATGTCAACATCATGCTCCCCTCAGTGTGGATGTAATAGTTGTTTCTTAATCCAAAAAATCAAAAGATTATCACCAAAAGTACACTTGCACACGTACCAGGGTGAACTGAAAATCCACTGTTTTAAATGTCATTCTCCCTAATCATAATTGTTATTACACTGCATTACATGGCATTTTTAGAATCAGCTCTGGTTTCACATCTTCAGTTAGTACAGCAATCCCAACATTTCTCTCTTCACCATGTTCTACAATACTTTTTGTACCAATAGACAATGCATCCTTCTCTTGTAAAGAAGGATGGTGCCTTATCGGACCAGCTCACATAGTTGGAAAAAGCAGACAAGTTTCAAGCTCAGAAATCCTTTAACATGCACTGCCTGAGTCTGACACGCATTCTGTATTTCAAGTTAAATTTAGATTTTTATATGGACATTTGTAAATTCTGTTTTCTATCGCATATGTGTTGTGTTATGATAAATGAAGTTAAATATACCTCTTTTTCTTCTTGCTTCCTTGATTTCTTCACACATCTTATTAAATTCTGGATCCAGTTCAGCAGCAATGATAGCATGAGCAGTGTCCTTCAAAGTACAAGCTCTATGTCTAATTATTTTATCTAGAAAACAGGACAGCACACTTGTTAATTTTACCACAATTATGTAAATTCTTTACCATTTCTATGTTGTTCTGTATTCTACATTACAACACTGATATAGACAGAAGTAACTTGGAAATATTACAAAATGTATGAAAATGTAGATGGATTGATACCATAGCATGCTCAAAAATCACAACCCAGCTATTTAAGAGATATAGGAGTTTTCAGAAGTACAAATTGTTACTTTAATCAACAGTGGCATTTAAAAACAAATACAAACAGTGAATGATGAACACACCTAAATCAACTTGCAATCCTTAGAAACTTGCTAGAATCAGCAGGTGTAGCCAGTTCCCACAGGCAGGTCTACACAGTATAATGGAGTACAGTGCAGAGTCCCCAAAGTAACAAGAGACTTGTCCAGGAATTAATTTACCCACCGGGGTCTAGGAACATTCATACAATTATACTGCCTGCAAAATCATACTGTACGTCTCCTGAATCTGTACGGTAGACCTGGCTTGCTTATATTCCTCCTGTTTTGGGTTTTTTTTAAACTATAAATTATTGCTTAATTTTTATTTAACAACTGCTAGAAAATTCAAAATTGTGCTAGAAGATTACTTTATTGCTTTTATATTGAACAGCTATTTCTCATTTTAAACCATTCAGAAAAACCAGCAAGAAACAAGCCTCAAGTTTGCTACATTTTCCTCTATATTTGGAGAACAGGACAAAAAATATTGCCCACACTGGAAGCCTATGTGACCCATGAAAAAACATTTTTTTCAGCGAAGACTAGTTCCCATACCTTTGCAACACACAAAAGAAATTATTCCAATGCTGTTGAAATTTGAAAAGTAATGTACCTTACTAAGTAAGCCCATATGTAGAGAAAATTGACATCTAGAATGTTGCTTTTCAATGAAACCTACAACATTCATTGTTTGCTTTTAGTACAAACATATTTAATTTGTCAATTCATCCATACTGAATTCCTTTTTCCAGCTGATGGAGGTACTTCAACAGCAAACATCGACATTAATGTCTACAACATATTATACAATTAGCACATTTAATCCGTTTTAATAATCACAAAGACAACAATTAAGAGTATCAGTGAACATATATTGAACAAGGTTTATAATTCTAGAAACAGCAAATTTTACAGCTGGAAAAACTGCTGCGTGAAAAAGAATATCCAGTATCCAGCTCAAATGAGCCCTACATATGTTTTCTGGGGAAATCTACTGCCACTTAAATCAACTGGAAACTAGAAATTTTTACCCACATACATTTGTGAAGCATTATGTTTTATGATCACAAAAAATACACTGCATTCTTTGCAGATGTAATTTTGAGGTATTAGACTTTAAAAAGCTGGTCAGACAATAAAGTTTAACATACCCTTGCAAAAGGGGGGGGGAGGGGAGAGAAAAAAAAAAAGAAAAATCAAGAGTATTTGATTGAACTACTACTTTCCTCATATCCTGTGATGGGCAAGACTTTCCCACAGACAGTGCTTCAAAGAGGCAAATACTATTATGTCTAACACACAACTGTCATGTTTCCATGCCTTTGAGAACATTTCCTGGTAAAACAATGGAGGGAAAGAAAAAAAAACCTACCTTACTATATAACCTATCTGAAATTTTCTAGTAAAGTACCAGGAAAAAAAACCCAAAGCAGCCAGTTTTGAATATCTGTACTGCATCTAAAACCAGCTAGTCTGGTACTCCAACTACTTTTCCAACTGAACGAAGGGACAAAAGCAGGTACAGTATGTTTCTTCTTCAAATTCAAGCATGAAGCAGAGGCAAGCATATATGCCCAGCTTCAAAGAATGTGAGCATTTATAGGTTAATATTCAGTTAAGGCATCTGAATGCATGTAATGCTTACTCAGAATAGCCATGACGTACTGTTTCAGCAGTGTATTCACACAAAGGCTCAAGAATTCTTGCATGCCAGAAGAGCAATACATCATCAATTGTTGACAACACAGAGGACAGAACTATCTTTCACTACCTACTCAATGATGAGAAACTTCAGTCCAAAACTTAACCTAGAAATAGCCAGATCCATTTATCCCAGCTCAGTCCTGACAGCAAGGAAAACTAAAATGTCCCTATTTTGGCTCCCTACATATATTTCTTAAGATTCTTTCTCTTTGGACAAGCTCAATGAAAACTTCTGCCACTAAATGTTCCCAAAGCTGTCTTTGCTATTTTATGTTTCTGCCACATTGAACCTGCGACTCATGTTATGATCCTGAGCAGATCTGACCTTAGAAGTCTGTAGTCCCATAACGCCTGCTCTAAACTTAAAAAACCTCTTCAGACTACATTTTCTAATTAAACAATGAAGCCCACAGATCCAAATAGCCTAAAAATGAGAACAAAGTATGTATGTTAATGCCAATTTTTCCCAAAGCCCAGTCACAAACATACGTCAGTCGCATGCAGGAGGTATGTCTCACAGTCCTCATCTTCTAAACAGGCGCTCTTCAGAGACACTCAGAATCCCAAGTGTCCATCAAAGGTTTTGATTAGTTCACATCAATTACAGTCACATCAAAGAAGTCCTCAAAAGCATGTTATCAAGAAGACAGAAAACCTTCTGCTGTATTTTATCAATATATCAATGCATCAAGTGGTCAGGCCTTGGAACAGGCTGCCCAGGGAAGTGGTGGAGTCACCATCCCTGGAAGTATTTAAAAGACGTGTAGATGAGGCGCTCAGGGACATGGTTTAGTGGGCAGGGGGGTGTTGGGTTGACGGTTGGACTCGATGACCTTAGAGGGCTTTTCCAACCTTAGTGATTCTATGATTTTTTTTTTTGTTGTTGTAAAACAAAATGCAGTATAAATTGAAGAAATAGTTTATTTTCTACAGATATGAACCAGCACTGTGTTCAAAAGGCAAATGTGAAAAACAAGTGTAACTACTTGACCAGACTATGCAGTATCTAGTCCACACATGAGATATTTGCAAATGCCTCAGAAAATCAAAATCTGAGAAGCAAGAAAAATACAGAAGATCAGGCTTTAACCTGGTAAAATGATTTCACAAGATTTAATAAGAAACTTTTTAATGCATTAGACTACATTTGCAGATGGACCCAGATTTCCAAGTATCACTTATATTAAATACAACTACATCAAGAGGGTGTTTTTGTTGTTGTTGTGGTTTTATTGGTGACTCTGGAAGCTGCCAATAGAAAGGCTTTCTTTTGGCAATGTACACTATAAGGCGACCCTAGCAAAGAGTACACAAGATGTTCATTCTCTAGTTTTGAGTGTGAACAGCTTTTATACGCATTTCAATCTACAAATTCCATTTTAACTGAAGGCATCCCATCACACTTTGTCAAGACAATACCTTCTAATCTCTCCTAATCAGCTGCAACTGACTTCCTTGCCTGATGATGAGGATAAGGAATTGGCTGGATGGTCGCACTCAAAGAGTTGCAATCAACGGCTCGATGTCCAAGTGGAGACTAGTGACAAGTGGTGTTCCTCAGGGGTCCATATTGGGACTGACACTGTTTAACATCTTTGTCGGTGGCATGGACAGTGGGATTGAGCGCACCCTCAGCAAATTTGCTGACGACACCGTGTGGTCAACACGCTGGAGGGAAGGGATGCCATCCAAAGGGACCATGACAGGCTTGAGAGGTAGGCCCATGCAAACCTCATGAAGTTCAACAAGGCCAAGTGCAAGGTCCTGCACATGGATCAGGTCAATCCCAAGCACAAATACAGGCTGGGCAGAGAATGGATTGAGAGCAGCCCCGAGGAGAAGAACTTCGGGTGTTGGTTGATGAGAAGCTCAGCGTGACCCGGCAATGTGCACTTGCAGCCCAGAAGGGCAACCATAGCCTGGGCTGCGTCAAAAGAAGCATTACCAGCAGGTCGAGGGAGGTGATTCTCCCCCTCTGCTCTCATGAGACCCCCCCTGCAGTACTGCGTTCAGTTCTGGGGTCCTCAACATAAGAAGGACATGGACCTGTTGGAGCGAGTCCAGAGGAGGGCCACAAAGATGATCAAAGGGCTGGAGCACCGCTCCTATGAAGACAGGCTGAGAGAGTTGGGGTTGTTCAGTGTGGAGAAGAGAAGGCTCCGGGGAGACCTTATAGCAGCCTTCCAGTACCTGAAGGGGGCCTACAAGAAAGCTGGAAAGGGAGTTTTTACAAGGGCATACAGTGATAGGACAAGAGGTAAAGGCTTTAAACTGAAAGAGGGTCGATTTAGATTAGATATAAGGAAGAAATTCTTCACTATGAGGGTGGTGAGGCACTGGAACAGGTTGCCCAGAGAAGCTGTGGATGCCCCATCCCTAGAAGGGTTCAAGGCCAGGCTGGACAGGGCTTTGAGCTGGTCTAGTGGAAGGTGTCCCTGACCATGGCAGGGGGGCTGGAACTAGATGATCTTTAAGGTCCCTTCCAACCCAAACCATTCTATGATTCTATGATTTATCCTGTTTTATTTCTATCCTCAAATACATAGTTCTTAATTTCTGTGTGTGAATTTCATGTTCTAAACCGATGTGGAAATAAAGCAGGCCACTGCCAGATTGTGTGCAGGATTCCCTACAGAGCTCTCCAAATTACGTTGAGGTTTTGCTGCATATACAAAGTCTATTCACTGAAAAGGAGATATCAAATTTGAAAAGAAACTACAAAACCTCATTTATTAGAGAACAGCTCTGAATGCTGTTGTTCTTTCTGCTCTTATAGTGTCCCCCAGTGCACCACATGCCTCAGAATACTAAAAGCACTGACCCTTAGGACTTGCTTATACTAATTATCACGCAGCATGCAGTTTATTTAAATGCCTGAATAGTAACCAAATATGTGATTAAATACCAGACTTATGGGTTTAGGTAGGCCAAAACGAAGCAGGTTCTTACCTCCAGGATCTTTGTCTGGATTGTACTCCAATGCATTGCTGCAGATCAGGTCAATATCTGTTAGGAAATCCTTAGCTGTTAAGTAGTTGTGTTTATCAATTTTGGTTATTACTGTTGATAGGTCCATTGGCTCTTTGATAACTTCAAGGTAATCTGAAACCTATAAACAAATAGCACACAGAAATGACACAGGACCATATGCATTCCATTTGAACATTGCCAATTTCACATATTTATGCTCTTATTCATTCCACATGCTTAGCTCTAAAAAATTAACTAAACATTTTGATTTCTAAACAAATTTATGTTGAAAGAGAAAGTTTTATCAGACTAAATAAAACACAGGACTTCCAAAGCTGCTCGTTCTTCAGTAGCTCACCAATTTATCTTTCAAAATGAATTTAATGGTATTTTTGAGGCAAAACATTTTAACGTAAATGTATTTTTAATTTTATTCCAACTGATTTTTTTTTTAAATAGTGTTATAACACTATTTTGGGTTAGAAAGGCAAAAACAATCAACCTAACTCAAAACCCTAGGAAAAAATAGGGAAGCTATATCTGTTCACCTTGGAGGTAAAGTTCTCATTAAACTGAGCAGCCAAATTATCAGCTTTTAAATATCTTCTATTGAATAGTTCCTTCAATCACTTGTTCAACAAAAAAAGTCAGGTTTTATCAATTGAAGACATTTGACTGACTGTACAGAAGGGCAGTCTAAAGAAAAAGCCTTGTGTCAGAGTTCACAGCTTACTATGAGCTTAGCTCATAACTGGAGATTGAGTAACCACTAGGGTACACTAAAAAGTATTTAATGTAATTAATGGTACCATAAGGGGCTCAAGCTGGGTAGTCAAATGCATCAGCACAGCTGCTGTAACACAGTTCACCAAAAAAAAAAATTCTAAGAATTTGTTATTTACTTCAAGGAAAAAAAAAGCTATATTTGAATGTTTCAATGTGATTAAGATTACAATCAATGAAAAACACTGGCAGCCTCAGAAACAGTATTGCATTTTTTCTTTTGAAATCACCTACGTATGATAGTAGCTGCCAAAATACTGAAGAGTTAAATACATATTCAAATCAAGCCATAACGGCTCAGTAATAATTTTTTTAATAAAGTATCTGTAGACATTCATACAAAAATATATTACAACATAAACTAACATTAATGCATTACTTCAGTGGACAGCAGCCTATCACCTAATTCCTTAAACATACACATTGAAATTTATGACGAAAAATTAAAGTGGCAAAAATTCTCTTTTTGTCTCCCTCTATGGAACCATGATGATAATTGGTTCAGTGATTGGAAAACCAAGCCACCGGCTTCGTTTTCTTGTTAACACATCATCAGAAAGAATCTTCACTGGAAACCGTAAACATTGCTGCTGAATTAGTCAGGAAAATCCTTGACTTATCACATAGCAGCATTGTCTGCAACACAAGCAGGAGTGGAACGAACTTAACACAGTTTCTCAGAAAGTCAAGCAGACAGGCTCTTGTAGAAAAGGAAGGGATAGTCCTGTGCTTAAATGCACTAGGTGGGATGATAAAGGATTACATTTAATTTCTAGTGCTGTGATAATATTAGCAGGGTTTTTGGTAAGTCTTTAAATAACAAATTCACATTTCGATTCTGCATCTACAAAACAAGGAAGGTAATTTGTTCTTTCTTTACGTGCCCTTATTCACATAAGTTTAGACCACAAGTTCTTTGTAGAAATAAACTGCCTTTACTATGAGCATGAAGAGTTTCCTACAATAATGGACATCCCAAGCAGTTTCATTAAAAAAAAAAAAAAAAAAATCAAAGTTACTGCTCAGACCATGCTCACGCTCTAAGTTGCCACAGTAAAGGGCTCTTGTCAGCCTTTCAAAAACAATCAGCTACAGAACACTATGCAAAGCTCAAATTAAGAGAGGACTGCACGGGCCATAAAAGACGCCTGTTCCATCCTGCATGGAATTTACACTGCAAATCTACTTTTTACAACGCTGTACTTCTAATGTCCCATATTCATCTCTTAATGTCTTCCAAAAGAGATACTTCTCTTCGGAAGCAATTAAGCATTATTTTTTTAATTAGCAAGCTTGCAAAGCTTGCAGTGGGCCAGCATCTGATCTCAAAGTCAGGCCAAACACAATCCTATTCATATAGCAGCACCTGAAAATACATATGCAGATCGAACTGTCTCATCAGTTAGGTGTGCACACTCCATAATCGACCAGTTAATGCCTTATAATGTGCTACCATCTGTGATTAATGGCATCCACAAGCATTACTGCTGAAATTATTCAACAATACTATTAATGCTGAATACATTATAGAACACAGATCACTTTCCCAATATTAGCATGCCTATAGGATTACAATGTTGTAAAAGCTTTCATTAAAGGATTATATTTATGGTTTCAAATATTTCAGGAGCACTGGTAGGGATAGGATTGGTGGCATTTTTAAATGCTGAATTCAGTTATAAAATTGACAGGAATGCACAAGGTTTTTCAACAGGTCACTGGTATAGCCAAAGAACATGTTCCAACTCCTTGCATCACAGATGAGGCTGTGACTATCTCACCAGCTAAAAATCAGCATTTTAGATTGGAAAGATCATGGATCAAACTTCTATTTTTCTTATTAACTTATCTATTTCCTTTTTTTAATTTGTATTCTTTTTCTAATATTTTCAACTTCATTTTTTGCACATTACTGAAACAAGACCTCTTCAATATCCACCGGTTTGCTGAAGATGTTAAAGCGTTTGTCTGTGGCCAGCCTCTTGGTAACATCCCTGAGAAACAACCGCAGCTCTCTCAATGTGTTCTCTTCCTGGTCCTCCATTCGCTGTTTTTCTGCTTCTGACAGCTCACGGGCAGGACATGGCAATGCAAGAGGAAGAACTTCCAAAGCACGAAGAGCTAGGGAAAAAACAAGTCGTCAGACAATGGAAATATTAACAACACAGTGGCTCTTGGGATTATGTCACTCCAAATTTCGTTATGTATTTAATCTGCCTCATTGATCTATCACTGCTTCCTTAACAACACAGTTCTCCATTTTCCAAAACTGGTAACTGTAATGCACGAAATTTATTCTGGGCACTGATTAACACTGTCAAATGCTAATTACACTAAGTGTCATTTACCCACACCTTTTTAAAAAGGAAAATACCACGAAAGAAAACATTCAGATCACATTATTATTGAGTTTACTACAACTTAGTTTACCAGCCTGTTTCCTTCTCGGTGGGGGCATTGCTGTCTCATCAAGAATTAACCCTTTGAAAAATCGCAATCTGTCTTCTTCACTTGGTCTCTGAATATAAAAAACCTCTTCATACTGGATTCTGAAAATACATTTCACCTAAAAAAAAAAAAGCCATATGAAAATTGAGCCCGCACTCAAAAATACATGATTAATGACCGTATTAAAATACTAGTCACAAACTTTTCAAAATGAGCCACAGGAGAGCAGATAATAAACTCCACCCAAAGCTGTGTACGCAGTGTAGGAAAAACAAATACTTGTAATTCTCACTGAATTTTCTGTAGTAACTAAACTTGCAGTACCCCATGATCCTAACAATGGACATCTCTACAGTGAAAAGAAGAGAACAGGCAAGAGGAAAAAAAAAAAAAAGAAATCAAAGAAAATGTTGAAGGAAAAAATAGCAACTCCCTTCCCCCACCCTTAACCTCAGAGGATATAAAGCTAAAGGTTAGGCCTTTAGACTAAATCTGCATTGAATTACACTGGAGTAATTTGTCAAAATGAACAATTGACAAAATGAACAATTTTGTCTTCTCAGCAAAGTAGCATGGCGATTATGAAAATTGGTAATATGGACATACATCCCTCATTAAAGAAAATTACAAATTTAATTAATATTGTATTTTCAGTTTGACATATTTTAAATTAAGTTAGAAAATTAACAGTGCAAAACAATGCTTTTACATGATCAAAACATTCTGAAGAGCACATATCTCTCTAACAATGCCTCCTTCCACAATAAACTTACCTCTTCAGGCAATTCACTATACATTGACTCAGAGGTAGACAGTAGAAATATAGGGGAGAAAGATGGTATATCTTGCAGCAAAGTTAGAAAAGTAGCTCTCACAGTTTCACTGACAGCTTCCCACCAATCACCAATATGAGGCATGTAAACAATACTTGGTACTGTTCTTCGAGCTTCACGAAAGATCTAATTAAAAGAAACAGCGGTATTTAAACCAAGAAACTAATTGTTATTATCACTTGTGAGTAATAAAACTCTTGTGGACTAGAAAATTACTCATGTTTGTGGGATTTTATATACAAATGTTCCAGTAACATAAAATTATCTAATGATAAAGGCTTTCAAACAAGTGTTTGTGGCTGCTAGTTGTATCATTCAATTATTTTACATCAATGTGCTAGGAAGACTACAAAACAACTACTTGTCATATATGTTTTAAAAACTTGCTAAGACTGAACAATCAGGATGAAAACTAAACTGGTTTGCAATCCATGCAAAATCCACCACAAACCGTTTTGAAACCTAAAACATTTTAAACTAAGTAAATGAACCTAGAACCATAGCACACCAATTCATACACAAGTTAACAAAATGAAGATCAGGAACCAAATACGCAGATTAAGCTTACTTGACATTAGGTATGTGACTGAGGGGGCAAGTTAAAAATGTAATTACTTTCACTAGTCAGCAGAGAGATCTCAATCACCCTCTAGAGACCCCTTTCTTTTAAACATGAAAATAGAAGAAGCCTATGAAAACCCGACTTTTAAATTACATTCCCGTTAGCTACCTTTATATTGATGCAACTAATCCTGTTCCAGAATTACATAATTTACTCATTACAAGAGAATCTGAAATGTCACCTGTGCACACGATTCTTCAGGCGTTTTGGCACTGACTGAATAAAGTGCTGGCAGATCTAGTCTGTGTACAGAGAATTTTTCAAGAGTGTGCAATAGTGCTGGAGCAAGGTGCGAAGTCTGACCCGAACCTCTCTCTCCAGATAGCAGTAATCTTGGTCTGTAAGAGGTTGGCTGGTGATAAGCTGACCTGCAGCAAAACAACAGTTACAAAATACAATTAACATGCTGATGTTATTAATGGACGGATATATAAAAGAAGATATTTTTAGAATTCAAAAGACCTTCAGTAATGGATAATAGTTTACAATACCCTTAAAAGATTCAACTAACTCTAATATACCTCAACACTACTCCAAGTCTCAATAACCTGAGCTTTGTATATTCTTTGATTACCCAATTTAATTGATTTCACAACAATTTAATTCAAACTCATCTGTGCAAAGCTATGCACACATTAAATTCATGAAAACTTTGATTATAAGTAGTTTATTTGAAAACAATACCTTGATCATATAAAAAGACTTAATGGACTTCCAGTGAAGATATCTATTTAATCATGCCTAGTTGCGTCCTAACTACCAAAGCATCTCTTCAGTAGCCTCAGGAATCCCAGGTCAATACATTCATCCCTTATAGTGCTACCCAGGATTTCCAAGAACCACCTAACATTTCAATACTTTGTTTAAGAAACAGAACCTGAAGTAGGATTGAATAAAATCACTATTCATCTTCTATTTTAGCATATTCATAGGCTTCTATTCAGTAGATTTCCAGACAGAAGAAAGATTTTAAAGGAAAAACTGCGAAGGTAAACTTATTTTTTGTTTTTGCTGTTGAGAAGATATCCTAAGGAGTCCATACAAGGATTTTGGGGGTTTTGTTTGTTTTGGGGGTTTTTGCCCTGGTTTTGGGGATGAGTGAGATGTGAAGAGAAAAAGCATTAGGTTTTTCCATTAACAGTCTTTTTCACTTATAGAAAATTGATTATGAAACAAGGAAGTTCAATTAATTTGCATTTTTTCTCACTAAGGCATTTTTATCTGCGTATGAATCAGCTTGGGCAGTGAAACAAGACTGGCTGGTTTTATTTCAGGTTAAATATTTTGTAACTGCAATGAACGTTGCTGACCTTTAGCTTTTCATTTCTGATGATTACACACACAGATAGCAATCAAAAATGCTCAGAAAGATACATTAAGGGAGGCTTACATACTTTACAAAAATAAACATACCCTTCAAGATTATTTTATTTAGACACACCTCCACATAAACATATACATTGTTTTGGTTTTGGGTTCCCCCTCCCACCCTCACAACAAAAGCTTAAATTTGGCATTATAATACTTGACTATGTACCTCTAACTATTTGAACTTAAATCCTTATCTTTAAGCTTCGATTTCCGTAAATGCTGTTCTAGTATTACTCTTCAGCACAAAAATTTTAGCAGTTTTCCACAAGATGGCTCTACTAAACAGTACTACTACTGAACAGTTTTCCTAATCTCATTTTCTTTAATTAGCAAACTCCCTGCAGAACCCATCACATAAAGTAGTCTAAAACTATTCTTAATACAAAACAAAGAAATGTTAGTTTATTATTGTTGATTACTGTAGCCAGTCCAATTCATACAGGAAAGACTCATCCAAATTCCACACACTTTCTAAATTCCCATTTTCCCAAAACTTTCCATGAAAAACAATGAAAAAAAGATGTTAGAAATGCTGAATGCATTAATTATGTAATGCATCCAAACAGCTGCATACATTGAAGCTCAACACTACTTTAGACCAAGAAAAAGCAAACAATCCCTCAAAAATATTCCTACATACCTCTCTTCTGAGTTCTTAATCTTTCAAATCAAAATGGCTTGTTATAATTCAGAATTGCTGTTAACATCCTTACTTCTAAGCTACACCTGTCTGTTGCAAAATATTTCTGATTACTGTGTCTAGGATGTGGCCTTCCTAAGACCATTCACATATCTAAAACTCTTGTCCATACACTTACATGTTTCTATCACAGAACACCATTGCAACCACAAAGCAGCTCATAGAATCATAGAATCATTAAGGTTGGAAAAGAACTCCAAGATCGAGTCCAATCGTCCACCCAACACCACCATGCCCACTAAACCATGTCCCTAAGCACCTCATCTACACCTCTTTTAAATACCACCAGGGATGGGGACTCCACCACTTCCCTGGGCAGCCTGTTCCAAGGCCTGACCACTCTTGCAGTAAAGAAATTTCTCCTAACGTCCAATCTAAACCTCCCTTTGCGCAACTTGAGGCCATTTCCTCTTGTCCTATTGCTAGTTACTTGGGAGAAGAGACTAACCCCCACCTCGCTACAACCTCCCTTCAGATAGTTGTAGAGCGTGATGAGGTCTCCCCTCAGCCTCCTCTTCTCTAGACTAAACAGTCCCAGTTCCCTCAGCTGCTCCTCATCAGACTTGTGCTCCAGGCCCTTCACCAGCTTCGTTGCCCTTCTCTGGACATGCTCCAGCACCTCNCACTAGGCAGGTCATCTTTGTTACCTCTCCTAATGTAAGGATTTCATCGTTTTATCTATCTGGTTATATGCATTTAGAGAAACACTCACATTGTAAAATGAAGGTAGGGTTTATGTATAGCAGCTGATGACTGTTTCTTTGGTGATCCTGAGTGACAGCTCGTCTCAAAAATTGATGAAGCATTCTCATCTTCACTATCATCTAATATTAAACTTGGTACATCTGTTTCAAGAAATATATTAATTAGAACTTTATCACTTCTAAGTACACGCACAACAAACAAGAAAAGACATTACAATTTTCTTAATGTAAATTGTAACACATTTTCAAATGTAGAAAAAATGACTTAAAACTGTCTAAATATCAGAACACAGAACAATAAGTACTTATTACTTCAAAAACCAAAACAAATTAAATATTGTAGAAGACTAATCATAATTAAAATTTGTTTTTTTAAACCATCAAGCAGAACAGCTTCATGAATACAGCAAATGTTTAACTTGTTATGAAATGTTTCCTTTGGTTTTATTTCACCTAGAGGTTTTTCAAGAATAAAGTTATAATATCTGTAATTCCCCAGACTATATAGAATTTTGTACTTATTCATCTGTTCTAAGTGTCCAAATTTTTACAGGTACACTTCTTCCAAAATTGTTCTCAGCATGACTACCTAGATAATGTATGTTGATCAACCATTGTTTTCCACCCTCTGATAATTTGCCGAAGAATATCCAATTACTTTTTATCAAAATCAATTCAATTCATTCCATGTTCATATACTATACCTTAATCTATTTTAATTCCTTTGCTAACATAGTAGCATCATGAACTGAAGTACTTTCTGTATAGATGTTCAGAAACAAAAAGCTAGAAGACTGGTTACATTCAAATGATACTGCAAAAAATACAAATATGGCACTAAACCAAAACAACCAGTTGACAGCTGAAAATCAGGTACAGCCACATTAGCTACCAGAGCTGCACGGGATTAAGAGTAGACTGCTGCAACTTGATAATGGGAAATAAACCACTACAAGATCTTTATGTGGCCCAGGAAAGGAGTTTAGTTGATGTTACTCTAAGCAAGCTACTCATTCTCATTCCCGTAGAGAAATCAGTCTGCAACGATGGGATGAAAATGGTCACAGGCACTCAGCTGTACAGTAAGAGCAGTGCAAAAGCCAGGTCTCCTGAGGAAAAAAGTGCTCTGCAGTGGGTGGGCAGCATTTCTGAGAGCAGCCCAGAGTCACTGCAGCACACTGCTGCTCAGGGCAACAACCAGACATCCTAACAGTAGCTTAAGTTGGCCACAGCCACTTAGAAAAATGGACTGCTGTGAAATGAAAGCGTGAAATACAGAGAGATCCAAGTGTTATTCTCAAATATACGACCCACACAATTTGCCTGATTTACACAAAGCCATGGCACTGGTCCTGCTACACTGATCAAACCACCACCACGGAACAAAGGAATCAACTTCAAGGCAGTGTTAAGTGTTGGTCGGAGACATCATCTAAGGGTTATGCATCTAGCCATACAGTCCCAGTAAAAACTGTTTAGAGACAACAAAGGTTCCCATAGTTGGCTGTGTGATGTAAGAAACTGGATTCTGAGTAGGCTGCGCAGGAATAATATTCTGCTGGTATTGGATGAGGACATGCCACATCCCTTGGCAAGGCATAATGCAGCCATACACCTGACATTCATTCTTCAGGGGGCAAAGAAAGAAAAGGCTTGCAGACTCCAAACAGTGGCCAAAAGCCAGTCCATAGCAAGAGAAAGCAGGTAAGAAACTGCTGGACATTTAGGTCTGGGCAAGGATAGAGGCCTTCAAATCAACGGGCCATAGGCATCCTGACTCTTGGCTCACTGCAGTCCCTAAACAGGCAGAATTTTTGCTATACCAAATGTAGACCCACAGGGTATGTTCTGTGCTAATGCACGGGACACAGCTTTTGCTTCCTAAAACATGTAATTATGTAAAAAGGCAGCCCATCTTTTAATCCCAAGCATCAAGCCTCTGTGACATCCTTTGCTTGAGCATCTGAGTCACTGAATTACAAGAAACAGGAATCATTAGTGAACTGCAAGGACATGTAGAAAACTAGATTTGCACATTGTAAGCACACCAGTAAGCACCTGCCATATAGCTGGCTCTGAATTCAAGGAAAACTGAAGCCCTAGTGTGTAATCTATATTTACATTTAGAAATCATAGTACGTGAAAGTGGATTTCGCTGTTTTTAACACAGATTAAGCTTATAATTCAATATTTTCTTGGGTTTAAGGGGGGAAGAATAAAAATTCAGGTACAGAGGAAACTTTAAAAGAAACCTTAGTTCTTATACCTTCAAAATGAATTCTCTACAAAAATTTAAAAGTAGCCATAGCAGCAGAATTATCTAGCAAAACTACTATTTAACTCAATGAATGCTTCCAAACTCACTTTGTTAGCAATAATGAGCAGAAATAAATAGGAATGTAAAGAATGTAACCAAAGAAAATATTCTGAACTAGAACTTTACAACAGAGACAGGGATGTCTAATTCAATTCTTCAACAACAATGACAATCTCCAAATTAGGCATTACCAACAGGTTAACAGTATACAGGGAGACTTAAGCATCTTAAACAACTTTCATTGCAAGAGCCTAATATGATCGAGGGAGCCTAATATGATCTAACTGCAGCTGCAAGCCAGCTCACTTCCCCCTACCCACCACCACATGCTCCCAGGCCCCATCTCGTGCCAACTCCAACAATTGTTAAAACCTCCAGCTATCCCACAGCAGAAAACTAACCCAACAAAAATACATAATTTTTGGATGAGTTTGCTGTCTGAAATGGTTTAACAAAGGGCCTGACGTACTAAAGTAAGTGCAAGGGATAGAGCAAAAATGCACAGCTGGGCTGGAGGAACTACAGCAGCCAGCACCAGGATCAGCTTAAGCTGCCTGGGCTGCAGTCTGAAAGCGTGCTCTGGAATAAGAATGAAAAGAAAGTCACAGCTGTCACAGATTTGCTTTATGACTGGGCTATTTTCAAGTTAATCATACACAACCACAAGTACTGTTTACATAGTTGGGGGAGGGCAGCGATGGGGCAGTGATCCCAGATAAGAACACTAGAAAATAGTATGCCAGAGTTAGTAGGTATCAAAACCAAGATATCTTGTTCAACATTTAACTTCCAAAAAATGACCAGGGTAACTATTAAAGTACGTCTCAGAGAACAGCTGGGTAAAAAAACCCAGAACCTATTGACTCACTGCCAGTCAAAACAGTCAGTCGCATTCCTTCTTATTCCCTGCTTCCTCAATACACTCACATTGCTCCCATTGCAGCAAGGTTCTGGCGTACATCTGACCCCTTAGTGAGTTGATTTCACTCACTAATTTGGCAAAAAGCTAACTTGACAAAACAGCAAATAGTTCTCCACTTGCTAAGCCAGCAGAATCAACTCAGAGGATCAGGAGTGCATCAGGCCAGTTCAAGGGGAGGGAAGTCTCAGGACTTTCTCCTTACCCAGCAGACGACCATTACACAGGCTCAGGTATCGTGGCTAACCACAGTCTCACCTGCTGAGCGGCAAGCTCCCCACAGCACTCCTTTGCAGCCTTCTTCCGCATCATCAACAAGCAGAGGATTGCTAATTGACACTCAGGAGAGGAGCACCAATTTCAGGTCCTAACATGCTGAGCAACATTATCTCACTATTTTCTTGTGTTCTGCCATCTAATTATGCCCCATTATTTCTCATATTGAAACTGTAAATTACTTGGGGGTTCTCCTTTTTTCAGATGGCACTCACACCTATGGGATCTTGGTCTATATAGGTCAATTCATTAAATTCCACAGCAACTTTGAATGCGCAAAAATAATTATGCAACATCCAAGCTAATTGTATTTACAGACTAACAACATTGAAGCAAATACACATCAGGTTTAAGGCTAGCAATATAAGAAAGCCAGTTAAAATATTTCCAAATTGAAACAGCATTTGCAAAAAAACACCCAAACCACATACCTTCACTTTTGTCACCCTGGCTAAATTCAGCATGAGGAAACACTTTGTGTAAAACCTCAAGAAGGTTAGTGAAGGTACGTTCCAACAGTGGTCTGATCACAGGAGATAATGCATGTCCTGAAGATGTCACGGCACGTTGAGAAGCAGGCACAATATTCTGCATTGCATGATAAAAATCCTGTGCACTGAGAACTACTGAAGAAACATCAAGTTGTAGTTTCTGACTGCTCACATAAATCTGGGGATAGCGTCGTCTCAGGGCAATCAAGGCAGCCTCAGTGCAAAGTGCTTTTATGTCAGCTCCACAGTACCCTAGTGCACACAAAAACAAAAATATCTTCCATGAAATAGCACTGCTGTGCTATATATATTTCAAACGTGCCTAAAGCTAAAAACAATCAGTAATACTTAATTGTCAAGGTCCACAAAGCATCTTCCAAAAGGTATCAGGTCATAATCCAGTGATACTGTTGTGTACCAAGAAATTATGTACAGGTATATTGAAATATAGTAAGAAATGTATTCCACACTGAGATTAAAATGACCAACGTTTTCACTATATGGTGTGATATATAGTGTATTTTCAGCCCAGGGTTATAGGTCTGTCATCACTCTTTCTTTTTCCTTAATATTGTCTAAAGTATGTGTGCAATTTTAACAGGCTAGCCCCTCTCCTCTTTTTTTACTTTAATATCTCTACATGAATATGGTTTTTAATAGCAAGTAATTTTGTTATACTGGATGAACATCACAGACTTTAAACTTTTACAGACGAGAAAATGAGCAGCATAAAGAAAAATGTTTCATGAGTAGAATATGGAAGAGATGAAATCTCTTGTTAAAAAAGCATCCTGTGGACTTTTGCAAAAATGTGAACTTTTACTATAAAGAAAAATGCTTCGGACTTTTTAGAGTTTCATAATTTTACTAATATAATTGAAAGAGTAGAAAATCTATTAAAAAGCATTAGAATTTTAATTTAGCCTGGCTTCATAAATATCTACAGGTGGCTAGCTATAATTGCTTAATCATCATTACTGAAAAATACAGATCTGATAATTATGAAATACTGGAAGACTTAATACCTCTTTGTCTTTTGCAGTACTACTGGTTTGGGGTTTCTCCCCAGAGCTAGGAATTAGATTTCAAATTTTTCCTATCTCTCAGCAAGAGACATTAATATGCCATTGTATTTTGTAGCACCACAGCTCCACCCTTCAAAAAAATGTGAAACATTATTCCAGTGGGAAAACTCTTTTAGAGAATTATAGTCACTATAGGAAAACGTGTTGCACTGAGGTATTACCACATAAAAGCTCATAGTTTTGCAATGAAATCAAAACCAAGGTTTTTCGTCTAAATTCTGCTTTGTTCTTTCAATATCAGATATCACATTCCCATTTAAACTGGTCCACTTCTCATCTAACAAGCATACTGGAATAAATGAAAAATTTGGGGGGGCACTAAACCAAAGCTTAAATCAAAGATGTGCTAGAGATATATAGCACCCTGAATGCATGTCACCTTAAAAACTAGTTTAGTGCCTTTGTGACAAAAGATTCAGCAGCTCAGGAGCTATATCTTTTCCCATTTTTCTATTAATAAATGCTGTAATATCACTTTCTAACAGTCATTTTAATCACCGCTTGTACATCTCCAAAGAATTGCAAAATTAGGAAATAACAGCCTGTAGCCTATTTTTAAAATTAAATTCTCAGGTGATCAGATACACAATTAGTCTCCATTTCTACTTTTCATTTCTCAGGAGCAATTACATTTGAAGACTAATAATTGGTGTCTCTTTTTGAGGGACTCTCTTGTGCATACCGTACATCCATTTCAGTGACAGGAAAACTGCAAAATCTTGTATCCCGTGTAACATTAAAGAGCATTTTATTTCTCAGAAGTAAATGCACACTGATTAAGAGGAAAAAAACCATGAGTAAAGTATTGTCAAAACAAAATAAAATGTATCATGCCAACAGTAAATAACCAGAATTTATTTTTGCCCAAATTGACACTATAATATAAAACCAAGGTTCAGTGCATTTACTTCCATTTTTGAAGCATCTCACAAAGGATATTCAATTTGGCAGGCAAAATGTACTGGTACACCTTAACTTAGCACAAAACAAGTATTCTTGTCAGGTGGCCCATTTTGTTCTACCCATCACCACCACACTCTGCTAAACATTTTCAAATTACAACTTTCAAAGAGCAGGACAGCAAACGAGTAGATTCCCATGTAGGTTTTCAAAGAATGCACTTTGATCGCTGAAATTTTAAAGCCATACTCTTCCACCCCTACTGTACAGAAATTATGTCCTCTTTAAAATTTCTTCTGCCTAATATCCACCCCAAAAACCTACAACAAACTGCTACTGAACTGGGTGAAACGTTTAGGTGAACAATCTTGACTACTTCTTCCAATTTTTGTCGTGCAACTGCCTACAACGCCTAAAATGGACTGCAGGGAAAGGGAGTTTGCGAACAATTCAGCATGATGACAGAAGTGAAAAATAACTACTATGTATTTTTAAAAAATCATGAAAAACATGAACATTAAAGCCAAAATTTCCCCCCTCCATCATTACATTAGCATGGGAAAGAAAATTCTAACAAAATACCATTTTGCCACAAAATGCTCCTGCAGTAATAAGCACAGAATAAGAGTATTTTTAACAAGCTTCAGCAAACTGATGGTTTGCTTCTTTATAATTCTATTTAGCATTATTTAAATAACCCTTATTACATTGTAAAAAAATTCATCTGCAAGATGACAGATGGAGGAATTCACACTTTTTCGGATGCTAATATGTTTTGTTTCCTATAAGACTGAGTTAATAGGTAACAGTCTCTCTACCTACAGACAGTTATCATTCAGAACAATGTAGTAAAGCATAAGAGATAAGAAAGGATTTATAGAGTTCAGGATATCTGGGGCCCATCTCCAGTAAGGAGAAAAAAACATAATAATTACTTGTGTTCATGGAAGGTACTAACAAGACATCAGTGTGTGGTCTTCTGAGCAATTTCATGCTCTCCCCAAGCTGCTTCACTCTGTCTCACACACATTGCAGTCATGCACCCATTCAGTGGAGTGGGTTCTTTTATTCTCACATACATAGAAATCTCCTAAAAGGTATGTAATCCATAACACCTGGGACAAAAATCAACCCTCAGGAAATAACCTATTTTTTTGCAAGTCCTGGGGCTCTTCCCTTCTAATTTCTTTATAATTACACCTGTGGATCTTAAAAAGTTCTGAGTTGCACATACACCTGCTTCCCCAAAGTAATTTATTTTGGTAGTATTTCAGAAGTTTTCTTCATTAGGATCCACATGCTTGTAGTTAAGTGTTGCCAAGTTTGCTGAACTGGAGAGAGGTATAAACCATGCTGTGCAAAAAGCTTGTTGAGTCTAGGCAGCTTTTACTTGGGCAAAAGGGGGTGNGTTGTTTTTAAAGAAAACCTGCACACAAGAGGAAATACCAGACCAGTATATGTGACAAGCGTGCCAATGAGTCTGATTTGCAATGGCCACAAGGAATTTGGAAAGTCTGTTTAAATAATTAGTTGCTGCAGATTTCACTTACAGAAATGATGAGGCAATCTCAAGACGAAGCAGATAAACGAGTCTTACTTCAGCTGTTTTTAAAAGTCCTTAATAGTCAAAAGGTTTTAGTCTTGGATGTATGGTTAACATTTAAATTCCAAGATACAGAATGGAGACACTCAAGTGCACAGTAGTTGGACAGTAGGAAAGCCAAAGAAAACAGAAAAGGGTATTTCTTTTTGTTACTGACTTTTCCACAGAACTGACAGGCTTTACTGAGCACAAAGAACATCTTCCAATCAAACCTACAAACGGCTTTCCCTATGGTCTCAAATTTTAAAATACATAATTGTGTTCTCAACGCAAAAATATGGTTAATTTTTAAAGAAACAACTGGGGTTTATCCCATCTATTCCCCTCTCTCCCACTAAGCAGCACCATGTCTTTGCACAAATCAAGCAGAATTTACATGAAATGGGTTTGGCACATGCTGTCTTATACCCGGCAAAGCTTAAACTGGAGTTTGCTGGATAGTTATGTTTTCTCCTCACCAGAAGATGTTGAGGTCTTTGTGCATCAAAAGCGGAGGGATGCTGCTTCGATGATAGATGTCCCTGTGGATGAAGAGGATAATTCGGATGTACTGTAGCTGACTGAATGGACTGATGTTCAATTTAAAGTTCTTATTTCTCTGATGATGGATTCCAATGCACAGATATTTGAGACTGTCCTTTTTCTGAGAACTTCAGTGCTCGTCCAAGCAGATGACTGACAGAGGATGTATCTTTGCATGACAAATTGTTGAGAAGAGATTGTGATGTGTGTTTTAGGGTAATTTCCTCTGTTAAATTCACTATAAAAATATTTGGGTTTATTTCTGATTAGCTTTTAAGCAGCAGGTTTATCTTGAACAACGATCCTCCATTCAGTACAGCAGGTCTTTGGGCGCTCCAAAGGTATATTTAATGTACTCATGGTGTGGTGCTTTTTTTCCCCCCTGCCTATATCTACGCTTTGGGATTGTTCTGCTAACAATCTGGAAAAAAAATCATCTTTAGAAAGGCTGGTTAGTTTGTTGGATTTCTGTCAGAGGATAGCATGCCAGTCAGTAAAAATGAAGGGGAAAAAAAAAAAGGAAAAAAAAAACCACCACAAAAAAACCCCAAGTAATGATTTTTGTTTCCCTCTGTAAGTAGACAGACAAAAAACCCCAAGTCTCCCTATCTCTTCTGTAATATACTATTTTAATGGGAAGTCTACCTAAAGATTCCAATTCCCACTTCATTTTGCTTCTCTTTGAGGGTATGCATCCTATATAAGGACAGTGATATTACAGAAAGGAAACATGATTGCATTTTCAAACAACTACTAGCCACTCATTTCGTGTTTCAGTATGACAGAAGCATATTTTGTTATTACAAAAAAATGGTGTTGTTGAAAGTACGGAAGTTTAGAAAGGTAAAAATAATAAAATAATTTAAAAAACATTTAACATACTTTCAAAGTTTTACACAGAAGAGGAAGCATCTATAGTAAAAGTACTAACATCGTAACACTCACCAACACATTTTTCAGCTAGTTCTCCTAAGAAAGGATCTGACAATTTGGGGTTCCAGTCCCTGGTATGAATTTGTAAAATGTGCTTTCGTGCCTGATTTTAAAAAAAAGAAAAAAAAAAAGATCAAAATTAGCAAGCCAAATCCATGTCATAATATTTTAGACAAAAATAGTATTTATTCATGTGAATATATAATTGTTTTAGCTGTTTTTGACATGTCACTGAGACACATAAAAGAGAACTTAGCACTCAAAAGTCTCTCAAGAGCAAAGGTTTTCCCTTTTTTGATTTCATATATAAGCAGTAATTTTTTCAGTATACCAGTTACACATGTTAATCGCTGTTTAATCAACAACATTATTATACATGAAATGATCAAAACTCATGTTCTATTAGGAATTATCATAATTTAATTTTTAATTGCTGCACCTATGATTAGCAGCTTCTACTGTCAAATGCCTCACCAATTAATTTATTGCTGAGTAGCATAGTACATACACATGAATTCCAAAACGATTTCATTTTAAAATTCTATAGAATCCAAATACACCAATCAATATGCAAAGTAAATTTAATTTTAAGTATAAATTCATGAAATAATTATGGCTGATTTTATGTAAGTCTAGAACAAGGAACTGAAATGTTCCTGTTGCCAATATAATAATGTCTGGCTTTGCATGTACAATTTTTATGTGCTTAGCAGTCTACATGATAATAAAGCTATTTTCTCTTACCATAACTTCCAAAACCCCAAATAGTTAGGACTCATTATATAAATCCATACAAAACCACAGTTTTTAGATAAGATAAGCAATTCAGTTTAATGCAAACAATTCACCTCTCTGTTTAGTTTTAACTATATTCTGAAGATTTGAAGTTCAATACAACACAACATTATGTATACAATGTGATTTTACTAAAAATGTCTTCCTAAAATTAAACATTCTTTAATATACTAGAAAAGTTTATTAATAAATCTCCTTTGTAAGTTTTACCTTTTGATCAGGCAAGTTGAAAAGAAATTCCCTGTCAAAGCGACCAGGTCTCCTGAGTGCAGGATCTATAGAATCCAGTCTGTTTGTAGCACCAATTACAACTATTTCACCTCTATTATCCAGTCCATCCATGAGGGCAAGAAGAGTAGACACTATAGAGCTAAAAGAGAGTTTTCAAAAAAAGAATGTGTAGGGAACACTGCAAGAATTTTTACTTTTTCAACTGCAACATTCATAATTTCAAAGAAAAAAAGCCAAGTTAAAAAAAATAGTTCCATAACTGTTTCAAGTCTCAAAGCAAGAAGGAACCTTTTGATATAATCTGTATTACACTTAGTATTATGACTCCAGTAAGAATTACATCAAATTCAATTTTCCTCCCTTAAAAGTTTTGGAGAATGCGAGCTCAGGAAGCCATTTATTGCAGCTCTTAAAAGTTCTCTTCCATTAACAGTGTGTGCATCGTTCCTGTTTAGAGCAACTGTAGCACCAGATAGAAGAAAGGTGCATCAAGACAAAGCCACATGTTCCCATAACCTCCTAATCTGCTGGCCCCAAAATTTCCCTCCTGTTGAGTGGAGGGAGATGTACACACAAATGCCGCCACCTAGAACATGAAAGATACAAGTACATTGCCATAAAAAGGGCAGCAAAACTGAGATTGAAGGCAGCCAGGAAAAATTTCAGCAGCAGTAAAAAGACACAATAGCAACTCAAGACAAGTTTGCACATCACTCCATTCAGAATCAAAAGGGCAGGGGTGTCCAGTTCATTCATAGAGCATAAAATTCATCATTTTAGAATAAAATGTTTTTCAACTGTTTATTCTATTGGGCTGTTAACAGACAATCTGTTTACAGTACAAAACCAGCAACCAAAGGGAAGGCTGTGGAAATCTTGAAGTTAATAAAGGTAGCTGAAGGGTAATCTCCACTACAACTCAATTCCCAGCAAATTACACCCTGTCTGAAGAACTGAGAAGATTACTTTCAACATCAAAAAACCTCAACAATCTGTCCTTTCTAGTATAAGTGGGCTTACGCAAAAGCAAAAACCTTTCTTGGGAGCTGAGTAAAATTACACTTAAGAGTTTACCAAGATAATGTAGCATATACCAACATAATGGTAGCATATGAGAAATATTACCTGTGAATCTGATCTTGTCTACTTGAACGAACTGGAGCCAAGCCATCTATTTCATCAAAAAAGATTATAGAGGGTCTCATCAAGTATGCCTGGTATGCCAAAAAAAAAAAAAAAAAATTGAATTCACTGTTAATTCATAATTTATCCATTTATTTGAACTGCAGTTTGGTTTTATTACAAAGCATTAACATGCTAAACTAACACATACATTTTTGTTAAGAACTGTACAGACTGAAAATAAAACTGAATTTTCAACTGCAGTACTGTTTCAAAGCAAAAAAGACTGCATTCTCCTTTGAATAAGCAAGATGGCACCAGTGTATCAGTTTTACTGTGTTGGAGATGTTCAAGACAAACTGAGACACCTTATACTCAGTTACAGAAAAAAGTATCTCATCTGCTCACAACCTGTTTGTTTAGACATCTGTGTCTGAAAACAGCTTTTGTTTGAGCAACTACATTTCACTGCTTTATGTGACGCTCTCTTCTGTCCATTATTTTCCAAGCCAAATAAGGATACTAAAATACACACACAGCAGATGTAATCCTGCATCCTCCTCTACACAGCATTTATCTTGAACGTGCCAGCCAAATTCAAACTCGCTGATTTAAATATTTTTATCAATTTTTACTCAGACTACTTTGTCTGCTTCATTAATGGACAAGTTGAGAGACTTCTTCCTCTCAGTTTTCAGAGCAAGAAAAACTGTTCTCAGCATTCCTCTATTTCTTCATCTAAATATGTAATTTGAACAAATCCTGCCCGATCTATGGAAACTTAACAGGTATTTAGTTTCAATTGCAAATAATTTTGGCTGCTTAATACACAAAAAACCCCAACATAGAGAGAAATTATATGAAAAATATGTATTTTGTTCTAACCTGATCAAAAAGGAGTCGAAGCTGACGTTCAGATTCACCAACCCACTTACTGAGACAGTCTGCTCCTTTCCTCATAAAGAAAGCCACCTTTTTGTCTCCTTGACTGCATTCATTAGCTAGAGCTCTAGCTACCAAGGTTTTACCTGTTCCAGGAGGACCATAGAATAAACAGCCCCTGAAGATAAATGGATCAACACAGTCACAAACTTATTTTATGTCTCCTGAAAAACTCCAAGTCAAATTTTATAATGAAGACAGGGAGCCTGGAGAAGAAAGACTTAAATTCTAGTATTATTATTTAGTGTATTCAACATGACTTCATAAAATCTAAGTTTGTTTTATGCTTTCAAATCAGTAAATCTTTGCTTTGTAGAGAACATTAATCAACGGCATATTAAGCTCCCAAAGGATTGTTTTACACTAGTTAAATACCTCCTCAAATATTAAATTTTAGGTAATACTTAAGTCAGCTTTAGTTACTTCTTTGGATAGACATACTTCCTTTAAGTGACAAAAATATCGCCAATTTTCAATTTACTTAGATTATGTGTACCCATTTAAACCACACACCAAGATGCCTGATTAAAAAATATTAAAACCATAATATAACATTATTGAGATTACTTCTATAAAAGAAATATCAGCATTTACCTTGATTTAGTAAAATATTTGATAACATAATGGAAAAAAGGCAAGGTACTAGTTAACAGAATACTTGAGAATTCTTTCTTTGACCAAATCACAGTTTACCTTTTTACCACAAGAAAAATAAACTAGATTTTTGAAACTCTTCATCCCGCTTATTACATTCTGATAAACAAGTGGGGTAGCAAACATATAAGTTTATTTGAACTGTAAACACTTCAGGAATAAGAGCAATCTCCTATGTGTTTTCAAGTGAAACATTCTTCAAAGCTTAATAAAATAAAAATACAACAATAAGAGTAAATACACCTACCTTGGTGGTTGAATTTTGAATTTTTCAAATATTTCTGGATAGAGAAGAGGAAACACTACCATTTCCTTAAGTGCAAGGATATGATGGCTCAATCCCCCTATACTATCAAAACGCACCTTAGGAAAAAAAAAACAAAGCATAAAAAACATATATTGCAACAGCTTTACACAAAAGTACCTTTACTTATAAAATAACATATTTGAAAACAAATTGCAAACAACACTGCATTGATCAACAGGAGTTCCCTGAATTTTGAAAGTGTAAAAAAAGTTGAGAAAGTCAACTCTTGATTATCCCCATGAGGTTTATCTGGTTCGCAAGTTAACTGTGCCAAGGATGCCTGGATCTCAGAGATATAGCCTAAGTCTGAGAGCATTTTTAAGCTCAGGCACAGCACAACATGAATATAATTGATGTACTTCTAAGACAATGGTTCGGCCCTAGTAATAATTCAGCAGCTTCTGCACAACACACACCATAAGCTAATGTGCATCATTGTTTCTGAATAGGCACAGGACCTACATGGCTATCACTGAGCCAATTAACCCGGGTGGTCAGTACTGCTGTTTTCTGCACTGCTCAGCATATCCCAGTTTCTACTATTACAAGTAATCACAAACTGACTGTAAACAAAGAAATACAGTTTGGCAACTGATATTTTGGTTTATTCATGATATGTATGCAGGCCTGTTGATTACCTACAGGCCAAAAGCAAGTGCTTTGTAGCCCAAAGGAATAAACAGACAACAGCTTTGGAAAAAATCAAAAAAGATCAGCGAGCTTATTATGAATTTACTTCAACTCTAATGAGAGGCTGTGGTGAATTCTGCTTATGCATAATTGGGGAAAGGAAACAAAACCTACCGATTTATCAACAATCATAGGGTCAACATCAGCCAAACTTGCCCCAACCTTCACACGTTCTCGCAGGATTCCACTAGCTAAGTCTTCTGCTCTAAAGTTTAAAGGCAGGCACCTGTTCAACAACAAAAAAACCCAATCAAATAAATATTGTTCCGTTTTGATCATTTCACTGGAATGGGAAGAACCAAGAGATTAAATGCCTTCTACTACCTAAAGAGATGACCTTCCTGGACTGATAAGGTAATCAAAAACCTTTTTATTGTGGTAATTATTCTTCTATATCTGGAAGTGCCTTAAATATTAAAGATAGTTTTACGCTTCCATACAGATATTTCAATCTGGAGAACTAGGCTGGACAGACTCTTTTGATTAAACACAGAAGAAACAACGCTGACCAAAACAACAGGACACACTCCACTGGCAGTGATGAACTGCGTAAGTTCAGTATGGCAAGAAAAGGATTAACAGTACAAGGAAAACAAATTTTAAAAAATATAGCTCATTAGAATCCAAAGAAAGGAAATAAAAATATTTCTTGCAGATCAGTCATAACTCACATACACCTGTTCCAGCTCCTTAGTGTATACAAAGAAGCTTTAAGCCCCTACACAGATATTACATCAGGTCAAATACACAGTTAAAGGGAGGAAGAAAGGTACCAGTAAGATATAGGTTACACTTGGAACTACACTTTTGCTAGTTGTACATCTTTGGAATTCCTCAGATTGGAAAAAGGAATGGTGTGGCAGACAGGAAGAGATGGAGAAAGAAAGATGAGGAAAGACTTTTTTTCCTGTTCAGTTTTCCAACTAATGTATCTGTGGCAGTAAGTAAATTTACTGATACACCTTATAAATCTTTCACTTTCAGATAACTGGTGAATAAATGTAAGGTCAAAGAAATAGGTGTCGGGTGCGTAGAATGCATGTATGTAGAATATTATTACACAACAGGAAGAGAGAAGAATAAGAGCTAGTATTGGGTTTACAACTGAACTAACTGGGACCAAGTAACACCAAGAACAAAAATCCATTTTAACCGACAGAAGTTGTTTGTCTTATAACCCAACTGAATCAAACAGATATTCTTATCTTTCCATCTTTTTATCACTATTGTTAATTATCTACTCATAAGACTTCAAAAACTATGTTAATATATAACCAGCAATCTTCTTACACTATTTCTGCAGGTAATCACAGGCGGAATCAAAAAAGCCTGCAGAACTGATAGAATATTATAGAATAGTTCTGCTTGTTTTCTGCTGAATAATAAAAATCAAATCCTCCTAAAGACCACGGATGTTTTCATACCTATTTCTTGCTCTGGCCATGCTTTTAGATTTTCTTCTTTCAAAACGTTCTTCATCTGAAGAGGTTGTATCACTGCTGTGAATGGCATGCTTCTTTCTCCTATTGAAGTGGCAAAATAAACATAAAACTCAGGCCTTTTTGTAGTAGAGCGGCATGTTTTGATTCTTTTATAAAAACAAAATTGAAATGGCAAGTTTCACGTTTAAGATGCATGCAAATTTTAGTTTTATTAAGTAACTATCAAAATAATCTGGGAGGGGAACAACATCTTTTACTGTCATAGGGATATCCGACTTCAAGATGAGCATTACTAAAACAGCAAATCCCTGTAAGATATGTAGTTCTGTCCATGTTACCTCAGCAAGTGTGATTCAGTATTCAGTCAATAAGCTGCTGAAGTTCATCAGACAGCAACTGTACTTAGGAAAGCTTCCAACCACTTTAGCCACCTCCAACATAACAGAATAATCAAGATCTCCTTACTCAGTTCCATGCTTCCCTTTAAATATTCTTTGAAAAAATTCCATACTTCCTAAAGCATATGGTCTCTTTTTATGAAGTCATTAAGTCTGAACAGCAGAACAGTTTCACAAAATATCTTTACTGTAGTTTGACTTCTGATCTGAATCTAAGTAAAATTACTATTCAAAGTCTGCATGAACCATTTCTTATTTTAGTATGACAGTATTTCAGAAAACTGAGTATTTCAGAAATATTAGAGAATGTACACTACATCTTCTGTAGAAAAAGGTGTTCAGTTTGTATCAGTTTGAAAAAAGTTGGCACTTTTTTTGCATGAAAAATTCATGTATTTTTAGTGAATTTAGTGAGCTGCATCATTTGTATGAACATGATAATGCACTGACTAGCTGTTTTTTGCCAAAGGATAACATGGTCAATCAGTTTTACTGTTCGATGAACAAAATTAGATACATTTAAAAACGTATCAAAGACAATATCATGCAATTAGGAAGAATTTTTATGACAGTGTCCTCACAAGAGGGGATAAAATGAGAGTGGAGCAATGAGCACGCTAAAACTGAAGGGATAATAGCTTTCACTCCCTTTACATCTTACTAGCAAATACAAGTCCTGAGATTACCCAACAAAATGTCATATGCACTTTAAACAAAAAAAAAAATGCTCTTCAAAATTAAATGTTTTATTTGCTTTACAAAGAAACTTGTAGAATCATAAGATTCTGTTATTATTTTATTTACTTTTCATATTTTCACTATGCCATTAAATTGAGCAATAACAAGACAAGAGTTTCAGCTGAGACTAGCATTTGTTTACTTGGATTCTGTTCATGGACAAATTTATCTTCCTGAAGTTTTGAGTAAGTTTAGTTTTAAAAAGATGTATTAAGCTCTGATCTCACCTATTTTGTTAAATAAAGCCTATTGACAGTTTCCAAGACAACTTGCTGTATTCCAGACTTCTTTGACACAAAAGGTATGAGTCAAAAATGATGCTTGGTAAATATTTTATTAAATTGTTAGTATTACCCGGATGAAATTTGGACTGGAAGAAAACAAAAAACATTACCTTGATTTGTTTCTTTTTGTAGAATAGAAAGGGGATATTTATTAAAGTGCTGCTTTGGATTTAAACGCTAAATATACACTCTTACAGAAAAAGCTACAGTGTGCAATGCACAACTCTCTTTCCAGTACTCGCAACGCAACTGTTTCCATTCTGTTTATCACAAAGCTGTTATTATGAAATTCATTTTTGTATGCTGATCAGGATCTGAACCTAAGATAGAATTCAAGACCCACGCACATGCATGAATGAACTGTACAACTCACTCAAGAACATTTAAAAATCAAAACCTAATAGAAATGTACTGAGGGAAAGCAAACAAGTACATACCAAAAGACTGACATTTACCTGATATGACTTCTTCTTGCAGGAGATCTGTGAATATCAAACAGTGTATTTTCCCTCTTTTTTTGATGAGCTGGCACTGAGTAAGAGAAGTTACAGGTTTGTAACATCAATTACAAAAGAACAATAAACTAATCTAAATGCAGCGCAAAAGTGCTAGATTATTCATTTACCAATAATGTTATCGCTGGTTTCTCCAAAAGCTCAAATTAAGAAAAGAACTGGGGGGGGTGGAGGGAAATCAAACCTCTTATGCTTTATTTCACCATCACCATCCTTGGCTTGATACAGTCATAAGAACTCCACCCTCAGCCTCCTCAAATCTTCACAGCTATGGCTGTCATGGCACAGACTAATTCATCCAGGGCACTAGCATTTTTAGTTTATTTGCAGGACATGAAACTCCACAGAGAAAGCTCTGCACAGCTGATAATATGGGATGTCTTGAAATTTCTCTTAACAAATAAACCACAGCATTTCTCTATCAGTGTCTTAATTTCCAAGTTGCCTTAAGATATAGCACACTGCATACACCATTGCAATCTAAACCAAATACGCACAGAATACATTATTTCAAACAGAAGTATTAAAAGACTCAAAATCAAGAGACACTATGCTGAAACCTGTATGGATCACTGAAGGCACGTCCTATAAGGAGCGGCTAAGGACACTGGGTTTTGTCTAGTTTGGAGGAAAGGAGGCTGAGGGGCGACCGCATTGCTCTCTACAGCTTCCTGAGGAGGGGACATGGAGAGGGAGGTGCTGAGCTCTTCTCCCTGGGATCCAGTGATAGGACGCATGGGAAGCTCCGTCAAAGCTGCATCAGGGGAGGTTTAGATGGGCATTAGGAAGCATTTCTTTACCAAGAGGGAGGTCAAACACTGGAACAGGCTTCCTAGAGAGGTGGTTGATACCCCATGCCTGCCGGTGTTTAAGAGGCATTTGGGCAATGCCCTTAATAAGATGCTTTAACTTTTGGTCAGCCCTGAAGTGGTCAGGCAGTTGGACTAGATGAGCGTTGTAGGTTCCTTCCAACTGAACTATTCTATTCTAAATTTCTCATCTAGGCAAATATGGTAACTGCTGTTATGCAATTTATCTATGGTTATGAATTGGGCTTACCTTCTCAAGAAGAGAATCAGGCATAACAGTAACTATTTTTTCTATGTAATTATCTAATTTATTAGATTGCTTTCTGAATTCAGCTTCTGCCAACTATTTCTTGACCTAAACCCCATTCACATCCAACCCTGAGCCCAGCACATGGCACTACTTGCAAAGTTAAATGAGGCAGCATGCACTAGCACCACCACCACCACCGACAAATTGATAGATTGTGTCTCAGTAATCGTATTCACATGGTGAACAAAAACAGAGTGTGCTGGTTTTGGCTGGGATAGAGTTAATTTTCTTCATAGTAGCTAGTATGGGGCTATGTTTTGCATTTGTGATGAAAACAGTCTTGACAATTCAGGGATGTTTTTGTTATTGTTTTGTTATTGCTGAGCAGCGCTTACACAGAGTCAAGGCCTCTTCTGCTCCTCACCCCACCCCACTAGCAAGAAGGCTGGGGGAGCACAAGAAGTTGGGAGGGGACACAGCTGGGACAGCTGACCCCAGCTGACCACAGGGATATTCCATACCATATGACATCATGCTCAGCACATAAAGGTGGAGGAAGAAGAAGGAAGGAGGGGATGTTTGGAGTGATGGCGTTTGTCTTCCTGAGTAACCCTTACGCATGATGGAGCCCTGCTTTCCTGGAGATGGCTGAACACCTGCCTGCCGATGGGAAGGAGTGAATTAATTCCTTGTTTACTTTGCTTGCGTGCGTCACTTTTGCTTTCCCTATTAAACTGTCTTTATGTCAACCCACGAGTTTTCTCACTTTCACTCTTCTGATTCTCTCCTCCATATAACCAGGGGGGAGTGGATGACTGGTTGTGCGGTGCTTAGTCGCCAGCTGGGGTTNTTCTCATCTAGGCAAATATGGTAACTGCTGTTATGCAATTTATCTATGGTTATGAATTGGGCTTACCTTCTCAAGAAGAGAATCAGGCATAACAGTAACTATTTTTTCTATGTAATTATCTAATTTATTAGATTGCTTTCTGAATTCAGCTTCTGCCAACTATTTCTTGACCTAAACCCCATTCACATCCAACCCTGAGCCCAGCACATGGCACTACTTGCAAAGTTAAATGAGGCAGCATGCACTAGCACCACCACCACCACCGACAAATTGATAGATTGTGTCTCAGTAATCGTATTCACATGGTGAACAAAAACAGAGTGTGCTGGTTTTGGCTGGGATAGAGTTAATTTTCTTCATAGTAGCTAGTATGGGGCTATGTTTTGCATTTGTGATGAAAACAGTCTTGACAATTCAGGGATGTTTTTGTTATTGTTTTGTTATTGCTGAGCAGCGCTTACACAGAGTCAAGGCCTCTTCTGCTCCTCACCCCACCCCACTAGCAAGAAGGCTGGGGGAGCACAAGAAGTTGGGAGGGGACACAGCTGGGACAGCTGACCCCAGCTGACCACAGGGATATTCCATACCATATGACATCATGCTCAGCACATAAAGGTGGAGGAAGAAGAAGGAAGGAGGGGATGTTTGGAGTGATGGCGTTTGTCTTCCTGAGTAACCCTTACGCATGATGGAGCCCTGCTTTCCTGGAGATGGCTGAACACCTGCCTGCCGATGGGAAGGAGTGAATTAATTCCTTGTTTACTTTGCTTGCGTGCGTCACTTTTGCTTTCCCTATTAAACTGTCTTTATGTCAACCCACGAGTTTTCTCACTTTCACTCTTCTGATTCTCTCCTCCATATAACCAGGGGGGAGTGGATGACTGGTTGTGCGGTGCTTAGTCGCCAGCTGGGGTTAAACCATGACACAGAGACAAGATGAAAGTCACTAATGCTGCATGGGAACTCTGTCAGGGGTGAGAAGCAGTCATCTAACTTTTCCCTTCCCACACCGTATTCTTGGAGGCCAGTAGAGCATAACTGCATGAGCACTGTCTAGTTCCTCACCTATTGGAGGGGCCTGGTATCTTTCAACAGTTTTTCTCTGTCTGAGATTATACGGCCGATCATTTTCTTCTCCCTCGGCCTCTTCTACTTCTATATCTCCATCTTCTTCCTGAGACTCTGTTGGAGGGGAAAAATATTTTCAGAACACTTCTAATTCACGACAGAGCTATCTTCATCCTAAAAATTAACATTTTAATGGTCACTGAGAATTATTCCCCCCCGATTAATTAACACTAATTGGCAAATCACTGGAAATTTGAAGACCAAGATAAATCTACAGCACATTGTCAAACTCCCTTCTAGTTTCCCACTGAAGGTTCTGGTAAAGCAACAGAAAGAAAAGTAGATGTAGTCAAATTAATTTTACTTGTAAAGTACTTCAAATATCACTTCTATCCACTATCTTTTTCCTTCAATAATTATCCTTCAAATTAAGAATAATGCCTTTCTTCTCACTCTTTTCTCATAGGAGCCTCAGAAAATCAAATATTTGACAGAGCATGAAAATAAGTACAATTTTACAATTCACAATATAATTTTTACACAAAGCAAATAAACACACTGTATTAAGGTACCACCTAGGTCCATCTATTAACAGGATCAGTATTTCCATCCATAGATCTCAGAATTAAGACTGCATTCTTATTAATTGGGACAGACCATACCTCCTACAGCAGTTTCAGTTCAAAATCGAGACACACTACGCTGAACCCTGTGCAGATCCCTGAAGTTTGAGTCTGATCTCTTAAGAAAGCCAAGCATGCTGTTCATCATGCCAGCAAAGTTAGCCATAACCCCTTCTTTCTCATTACTTATTGAACCTCCTGGCCAAGTTTCATACAAATTTTTAAAGGAAGGTAAAATTTCACATACAGTTGTGTGTCTACAAGCCTTCTAAAATTCAGTGGATGGATAGAAAACAGAGACTTTAATTAATATCTTCCCCAAAGGAAGGATGCAGAACTGACTATTACACATTCTTTCTGGTAACTGCCACCCAGTGCATGAGAAATAGTGAATCAGTTATAACATGTATAGTTGTAGACTACATGCATCTTGGTTTCTCCCAGAGGACTGTTACAGGGAATATAAGGAAAGCTCCAATTACTTGGTGTTGCAGAAAACAGGAGTAAGGGAACATAGTATATAAACATTTACAGAGCAGGGTTTGTTCTGCTAATTTCAGATAAACTTGCTTTTGTTTAAAGAAAACTATTTGTAGAGATCTCTAAAACTTCTCTTACTTCTAAAGAGGAGGAGTCGTTCAGTGTGTACTTATTTGCAATATTCTTGTTAATTGGTCTATTTAATAACTCCAATTCCAGATCCAAAACCAAACTACTTTCTGTAGTGCAATATATTGCTATCTTATGTTGAGGAGATATATTGCTATCTTATGTTGTTTTATAAGTATTTCAGATAAACTCTTACAATTCTTTACAACCCATACCTTCTTCTTCTCCTTCTGTGGACACTTCATGGTGGTTTTGAATCCCATAGCTATTTCTCCTCAGTGATTTCCTTCTTCTTTTCACTCGAGAATACATATCCATGTTTTCCTGGGATAAAATTCACATACACGCCTATCAGTACTGTCCCATGCCACTCACAGTGCTAGCCCACAGTTCAGTAAGTAATACCCCACAATCTCTAGCCCCCAAGTCTTTTTCCAACACAGCCCTTCACAGGTAGGCTACAAAAGCAGTCTCATTTAATAGGTGGTAAAATAAGTCTCTCAGTACCTAGTCCATCTAATACATAGTTAACATCAGTATCATGCTGTTTTAGGGAACAAAGCAGATGACAGTCCCTGATCCTGTTTTCAGACTACCAGAGTGTGCTTCAAACCAAAGGAGAACCACCACAGTACACCATGAGAGCATGGAAGTCAACTCATCAATTGATTTAATATATATCCATGAATTTTGTTCTGAATTTGAGTTTATCAAGTTTTTTTAATGTTATCCACTGAAGAGGATCTGAAACCTTTTGACGGAGTTACAGACAAATGTATGGAGATGCCAAAACCAAACACGCTCCCCCTTGATACCACTTTTATTCAAGATCTGAGACACTCTACACTTACAAATTCTGTGTCTGTCCACATTCGTAGCCGTTCTACTTCACCAGACCGCCTATTTCTCCTGATGTTAATATTATCCATTTCCTGCAGGACAGCTTCAGCAGTACTAAAATATATGCAACAGTTAACACAAAAAAAATCAGTCTTAAAATAGTAGACATGCAGAAATTTTTACACAGCATCCAACAACATAATATATCTAATTCTATGGTCTGTTATGGCTATTCCAAGGTCTACAAGTCAACTAAACATACAAATGAATTAAAATCTGAAAATTTTTAGGATAGCTTCTATCCTATCAATTGTCTACACAACCAACCATAATAAAGAAAACTGAAATATGAACCTATACAATACAAACTAAAGAGTATGCAAAAGAAGAAATACTGATGTTATTAAAATTTGAGGTTCAAATTAGGCTGTAATATTTCAAAAAACATTTAATTTTTTTTTCCTCAGTGTAAATTGTAACATATAAATTCCTAACTGCTTAGATGTTAGATTAGGTGTCAGATAAGATTAAGCTTGCAGAATAATAAAGTAAAGCTTTTTACCTACATAATTATAATATTGGGAAAGCACTTAATGCCTCCACCCCATAAGTTTTACAGCTTCTTACCCTGGCCTTAGAAAGACACTAATACATAAAGGATTTTTTTTTTTAAATGTTAAATCAGTAACACCTAGAATTTCATCATTCATTATTTGAGCTCAGTACTCTACCATTCCTCATCTACTATTTAGTTAGTCCACGTTTTCATTATCTGAAGTATTTGTAAACAGCTGTCAAAACAATAGTGGTGTATAAATAATAACCTTGGCCAAGATGCTTCATTGCTAAGGAAGAAAATAACAGAGTATTCACCAGGCCAAGTCAATTATTTGGCCACCTGTCCTGAGCACGTAGTTACTGCTCACTATGGTGATTACGATAGATTTCCACTGGAATTCTACTATATCTGTATAGTAATTGTAAGAAGGCAGAAACTTTCACCTCCTTTCTTTCAAGCTGCTTAAAAGTAAATCTAAAGGGTGAAGTCCTGCCTAGAAAGAAGTCAATGGACGTTCTGGTCACAGAAGTCAGTAAAGTCAAGATTTCATTATGAGTACCCCTCTCAATTTTAAACAATTCTTCTAAAATATATGTGATGTGCGACATAACCTCTTCAAGTAAAATCATGCTATAGTTCACTATCAAAGAAAATAGGCTTGGGAGGGACCTGGAAAAGTCCACCTGCTCTGCCAGGCAAATGACACAATACCTAAATCATTCCTGACACATTTGTCTAACCTGTTCTTAAAAACCTCCAATGATTATGGGACACACTGTTATCAGTATAAGTTCATATATAGACTTCAGTACCATGATCTTATCAAATTACAATCTTCATGGTAGACTTTTTCCTATTGTTGATGAGGAGAGGGAGATTCAACTGCAACTAGAAAAATAAATGTAACTCAATATAAATTTGTAAAATGATACCAAGTAGTTAGTGAGTAAATTGAAAAAGAAAATTAAATTAATAAAAGATTCAACAGAACACATTTAACAATAAAGATCATACTTGGCAATTAAATGTTTATGTTTAAATCATTTTCCAAGCACTAGAGCAAGCAGTCTCTCACAGATGTGACTATTAAAATCCGTTTTACAGGTAGGAAAATTGAGACATATTAAGTGACCTGCCCAGGGCCACATAAAAATAGCATTTCAAGCAAAGTGTTTCTGGCTCCCATTCCTATGCTCAGACCAGACCGTGCCTCCCTCTCTGACCTACTTTGTCTGCACAGTAAATGTCAAAAAGTGACACCCACCCTATGTGAATTACTAACAAATGGTAAAAAACAAAAACAAAAAAAAGAAAACTACAAACTTTTGATATTTTATGATAAAAATCATACAAGCAAAATCTAGAAAGCTTCCAAGCATTGTTGCTAATCACCAATTTACATCACATTTAGGGTATCACTACACAAAGAGGTTACTACGAAACAAACTAGGGTGTGGATTTACAGCATGTCAGCCACTCTGCAATAACTGCCAACATACACTCTTTTATCCAGGTGTAAACACAAAGTAGCTTACTCCTCAATCAAAGTCTGGTAAGCTGCTTTGCATTTAGAGCATGGGTAACATCGGCAGTTACAGCACAGGACCCAGCCTGTAACTCAAACCACAATCTAGCTTGCCTCGCCGCTAATACATTCCCATAGTAAAACACATAGATGGCACTGGAAGACAGGGTTTTCTAACTTTAAAAAAAAATCATTAAGATGCTTTGTGAATACAACTGAAGTATCCCCACATACCTGTTTACTAGCTGATCAAACAATAAACTCTGATTCAAAGTTTCAAATCTGTTTTTCCTGGACCGACAACTTTTTCTGACTTCTATATCTCCGTTTATGCAAGCATGGTCCCCATCTCCCTTTTTTTCCCCTCGAAGGGGATGGCTTTTGAGAGCTAAGAGAAATTTGTATTACTACTTCAAAACGCAGGAAACAACATTTTCACAAACAAGAATTAATAAGAGAATACTTAGCAAGGACAATAAACCAAAAGTTATGGAGCACAGTATGAGCACCCTCATATTCACTAAAGAAATATATTTTTTAAATTCCTATCAAATTTGTTTTACAAGCTATTTCTTCAGACTCGAGCTTGTTTCCTTATATGATAATCTTATTTTATGATGAAAATTTGGCATTCAAATATCCATTCAATATTTTTAAGTTAACATCAATACTAAAATGCACACTCGGCCCACAGTTTCGATTCTTTGTCTTTCAAATACAGTATCAAAAGGTCAGATACAACACATTGATTTCACAAGCAAATCTATATCAGCTACTCTGTACAGTGCCAAACAAAAAGGGATCCTACTCCTGATTGTTCCTCAGGCACCACAATAAATAATAAAAATACCAAATATGCTTAATGGATTAACACTTACATAGAGTCAACACAGAACTAAAAGGAACACAATTGATGAAAAAGGGACACGAAAGACAAAGTGGTTTTAGCAAAGATATGCAATGAGATGGCAAGTTTGTAAGGTAGAAGCATATAGGAAAATTGTTCAAGGTAGCAGGAGCTGCAGACAAGGCAGGTCTCTCTAAAGCAATAGTAAAGTAATGTTAAGAACCACAGAAGGCCAAATTTCAAATGAGCAAAGAGTAAGTAAATTAAAGAGACCAGCTGGGAGAGGAAGGCCAAAATTAGTTCATAACAGTAAATTTGGGAATTACGGAAAACATCAGGATTATGGCCAAGAGGTCTGAATTGAGAAAAGAAATGGAATTTCATCTAAGAATGTTCCCCGTGTCCACAGAGAGCATCCAAGATATTGACAAAAGAAAACTGAGCCAAACCAGTAACTTTTCTGGTCAAAATGATCAGAGTAATCAGTAAATTTATTAAAAATATGTGCAACTGAATATCACTGAGATAAAATTGTTAAATGTAAAAGTAGATACAACAGGGTCCGCTGTAATACACTTACATAAGCTACGTCCATTTGGTAGTGTAGCACCAGGCTGTGAAGTTAACCTAGGAAACAATTACATTAGACACACAAATAATGTTAACGCTCCTTAGCCAAGCAAAAGTTACACAGTGAAAATAGAACTTTAAACATAGAATGTTACACGATACACTATGACTTCAAAACCTTTGTGACAGGTAGCCTCTTAAGAGTCTGCTTCATGCCCAACATTGGAATGAGGACAAAACTGCCAAATACCAATTATATGAATCCCCCCAATTATCTAAACATCTCTTATTAATCCCTCTAATGTTCCCTCATGCCATGTCCTACTATCAACTCTGCCCTTAAGTTTCAGAACAGGATCTTGATATAGCTCTTCAAAGGTAATTATCATTCATAACACTTTGGATAAACTAGTAGAAGCACAAAAAGCTGTTTTGTACTCCCAGAAAAAGAGTAAATTTAACAAAATTACCAACTCAAGTGAATGGGATTAATTTATGCTGGGTGTACTTAAAATCATTAAAAAATATTTTCATGTTCTCTATCAACCTGGTATTTCAAATTTCTTTTTAAATTAACTTTTAGGAAAATTAAGCCCTACTCCTTCACAGTCTAAGACAAAAACATATTTCACAGTTTTCTGCAATTTTATTGCATAAGCAATTGTTCCTTCATTCACTTATCTTTGAAAAATTAAAAATATTCTGATTTATTAGACATGATTTTACTAAAAGATAATTTAGAGTAGAATACAAATGAACAAAAACTCTACAACCACTGGCAGACTGTTGAAAGTAACTGGTCAACACTGCTATGCAAAAAAGCGAAATAAATTAGGCAAAAGGAAAAAAAAATTTTTAATCTCTCTTCTACCCTCAGAGACACTAAGTACTTTACAGACAAGTGGACCGTATATACACCAGACCAGTACTGGATAGGGAGGAACTCCTTGTTCTCAAACTAGAAAACTAAAATGAATTTGATGGGAAAGAGAAAAAGGAGGGGAAATCTTAATAATACCAAATGCAATATGAGCTCAAACATGACCAAGAGTTCAATGGACTACAAAGTTTTCAACTCAGAGGCACAGAGGATGTGGGCTTTGCTATTATTTTCCTAAGAAATGTGTAACAAATCCTTACAAAACAAAGGTAACCTAAGGATTTTTGCAAGGGTTGGGTAGCAACACAAAAAAACACGTTTACAAAAATCATGTCCACATCCAGCCTTCCAATAACATGGTCAGATATTTTCTGGTCAGATATTTTAAGTATTTTAGAAACCACAATTGAAGGAGTGAAATTTTATTATAGTAAAGGTTTAGCAACAAAACTTTTAGGAAAAGTCTTAGCTACTCAAGATCACTTTTAGGCCCAGCGCTTTGGATTTTGGCAGAAAACAACAAAAAAACCCTCACACGCAAAGACATGTCACAGTGGGTTCTACATGAGCAACAGTATGAGTTTCAGTATCCTGGCCAAATTTCATTTGACACAGTGATCTAAATTCTCCTAGCCACATTAAATATTTTTTTTATCTCTAGCATTTCTAATAGGTACACTACAAGTCTACACTTATAAACAAAAGAAATAGAAGGTGCATGAGTTTCAATACATTCCCAGATGACCATGGCACATGATATGCTGTATTTAATTTATTCTGTTTTAAAAGGGAAAAACAAACAAAAAAGGAGATCTATTTTAAGATTTACATAGTTTTAAAATATACTTAATCCTAGCAGACGACAGTCCAGTAGTGAATTACAGTCATTCTTACATACAAAGCGTTGCAAGAACAATTTTGATTTGTACATAAATATGAAATACGAATCTACAACAGAATCAGTATTAACTGAAAGTTCATGGCCCAGGAACACACTGTCTACACTGTCTCATAATTACTTGTAATCATGTGAAGAACCTTATGAACACAAGAATGCTTTGTAAAATATTATTAATCAGAGTTATAAAATGAAACTAACTACTTCTCTTTCGCGTTATAAAAATGTGGCAGGATTGAGGCTATATTTAATAAAATACAGTAATTTACTTGAGTCCTTATAACCAAACAGGGAAGAGAGGTTGAAAACGACAATGGAAAGAAACAAACTTGACCATTATCCATTCCCTAAAGAGGAGGATAATACTGAATTCCTAATTAAAATGTCATGTCTTCTTATAGCTTGAGTACATAAAAATACCAATTAAGTCACTAAATTTGGATGTATGAAGAATCTAGAATTCAGATTGCATCTCAAATAAAATTACTTTCCATTTTTGCACAAATTTGCATAGAAGGGAAACACAGAGATGAGAGGATTGATGTAACCCACGTTCCTGGAGCCTTAAACTAAAAGAAAATTGTATGAAAATAACACATTTCAAAAATACACTCTTGAGCGTGAGCTGCAGCTCACTGCAGAAATAGCATACGTGGGTTAACAATACAGGAAAAATTGGTAAGACTTCATTTTTCTCTTGGCACCAAGTTACCTGGACTGTCCAGTTGAGATGCTCCATTCCTCTCGCTGTCCAGAACTGCGTGATTTTGATTTGTCTTTGCACACAGGATCAGCATGTTTTGAGGTACGTTTGGCGGGAGGAGATATGTGGCTATCACTCAAACTAGCATCACTACCTTCATCTTTCTGAAAAGAAAAAAAGCATCAGACTGTACTTAATTGGCTCATTTGTACATATCCTTACAGAAAAAGAGGAAACTTAAGCTTAGTAAAAGAACTCTTAGTAACCAGCTCATGTGAAATATTAAAAATGTTTATTCTGAAAACATTACTGGAAACTACTGGAAAAATATTTAAATTTTAATATTAAACTTTTCTATAATATTTTACATTTATTTCTGAACAAGCATTGTTTCTCTAACCCGCTGTATTTTGTATATTATACATGACGCTGCTACTCTTACCCTACTTGCAAAAGAACTAATAGTGCAAATAAACAGAAACAAGGACTGAGGAAAATAAACACAGCATGAATTTATTCTACTGGCATTATCTTTGTTTTTAAAATGCTTAAACAGTCACATTATGCTCCTCCTTCTTGTAAGAGTTTTGCAATACCTTGTTCTCTTCTTTAGACTGTCAAACACACAGCTAGGAGTAACTGAAAGTGGACTTTATACTTTTACAGCACTCTTTGTCTAATGTGTTCATTAACAGCATTATACACACTAACAACATTAGTCTTAACACCTTAAAGAAGCACCTAAACACTACCAGAGGGGTTTTTTTCTGTTGTGCTTATCAGAGGTAATGTGGACAGAAACTCAAAGATAGTAGCAACTGATTACTTCAGAGCTGTACATAAGAAGTGGACAGACAGCAAACTTTGGAAGAACTGCTTCTGTTAAGGTGAACTACAACAACAACAACAAAAAAACCCCAAAAACCAAAAACCCAAGATTCTATAAACCACAAATTTTAGCTCATGGAAACAGTCTTAATTAAAAAACTAAATATCCTCTCTTGCAACAACAGAGTAACCAATTTCTGAACATTAAGGTCCAGGAATTGTCAGTAAGCACTTTAAACTAAGAACAAAAGATAATTTTACTCATAGCAATGAGATGATCACAGAAGTCCCGATCGTTCATCAGACTTATTAACAAAAACAATCTGATTTGTACTCCAGATAATTCAACATCATGATGTCTCACATACTCAAGAAAAGTTTAAATGAAAAAAAAAAGTATTTTTCTTAAGAGAGGAAGACTGACTATCATAGCACTGTACTTAGAAAGTGGCAAATCCTAAAGAAACGAAACGGGTGTAGTTCACCAAGACAGCTCAGCACCACTGAACCCAGGGGCTGGCCCATGTGCTCCCATGCCTGGCTACACAGCACCACTCCAATCTCCTTTGATCTTCTTCTCATGGTTCTCTGACCTACCCATAAACCAAATCAGCTCACTAAAGCTTCAAAAGTTCACTTTCTTTCTGTTAGATTAGCTTTCTACCTGGTTAGTGAGCTGAATCATTTCAGTGAGGGATCAGACAAGTACAAAAGATAATGCAAGAAAAAACCACAAGGTAAGGATGGGACCACTGTCCACAGGAACAGAAAGCTGCAAGAAACAGGCTGACTACATCATTCCGTAACATTTATTTTTATATATTATATATAAA